>CM074750.1:16046666-16321748 GCA_037367245.1 Phrynocephalus guinanensis
AAGAAAGAAAGAAAGAAAGAAAGAAAGAAAGAAAGAAAGAAAGAAAGAAAGAAAGAAGAGGAGAGCTTACTCTTCGTCTAAGTCAGCCAATAAAACATACAGGCAGCTTTGCCCCCTTCTAAGCTGGCTTAAAGCTTCCGGAGCAGTTGTCGAAATGACCTTAGGAAGAGAAGACGGAGGATTGTGTTAAAAGAGGCAGGGTTGGGTTGGGTGTTTTTTTTCCCCTTTTTTGCAAGGAAGATAAGCTCTCCCCCCCCCTCGCCACCCTTTTCTCCGCCGTCTCTGTCCGGACAGCTTTGGGCACCAGAGAGAGATTGAGAGGGGGGGCACAAAGCAATGGCATGGAGGAAAAAAGCATCGGGGGGGGGTGATGAAAAAGGGTTCGGAAACAGGACACGGAGGGTTTGTGGGGGGGGAAGAAAAAAAAAAAGAGAGAGAGAGAGAGAGAGAGAGAGAGAGAGAGAGAGAGAGAGAGAGAGGACCAACCAGGACATTAAAAACAAACAAACAGGCAGGCAGGACTGGATTCATTATGTCTGATTGAAAATAAAAAGTCTACCAGGAAGATCAAGTGAAGAGGTGGTGGTGGTGGAGGAAAAAATGGGGCCGAAGGGGTGGTCAGGAGGCTTTTTTGAGGGGTGGGGGGGGTGGGACTCAGCGCAGAAGTGGGACCGATCGCGACACCGAGAACGGGGTCCTTCTCAGGATACGGAATGGGCCCAAGGATTCGGGACTTGCCCAGAAGTTAAGGCTTGCGTCAAAACGCCGCTCACGGTTGTACGGCGGAACTCCCTGCCACTAGATGCTGCCGAGGGGGGGGTTCCCCCTTCTTTGGAAGAGGACTGGACAAATTTGGAGAAAGGTGGTGGTGGGGAGGGGGGGGGAGAAAGGCCAAGAAAAAGGTCTAAAAATCTCAGCACGGTCACTTGACCGCCTCCCTCCCCCTCTTCTTGGCAGGTATACAAAGTCCTACTCCGGGACCAAAACAATCGATGTGGAAATGCAGCTAACCTCGGGGAAATTTATGCCAACGGCAGCATGTTCTCGCCGGGCTTTGGGGGGGGGGGGCTTTCTCAGCGTGGCTGCTCAAGGGACCCCACCCCACCCCACGAGCAAAGAAAATGAATGAGAAATATGGGAAGTAAGCCAACGAGAGAACCATGCCGTGGAGAAACTTATTTCGGGCTAGAAAAATTGGGGTGGGTGGGTGGGTTCGTCTTATAAATGGGGGAATCTTATAGATGGGGGTGGAATATGGTATTTTATTTTCCTCTTGAGTGGCTCTCCAAAATTCAGGCCAGCCCGAACTTCTAGCCTAACAACAACCCTGCGAGGTAGTCTATCCCAGAGAGAGAGAGAGAGAGAGAGAGAGAGAGAGAGGACAGATCACGTTTGTTCGGTGAGAGGCATAAGGTCGTGATCAGGACCACAGGTCCATCTTGTAAGGTTTAATTACAACCCTCCCTCTCCCCAATCAGCTCCTCTCACCATGAGCGATGGGATTTGTTGTCCTGCAGTAAAAGACAACTACTAGACCAGCCAGGACTTTGGGGAACAGGGGTGGTGGCTTAAGAGGAAGGGTGAGAACAAGGGATGGGGACCGGTTTTAATGCCCCAAATTCCTCCTGGGATGGGGTGGGGGACGACGACGACACACACACACACACACACACAGGTACAGTTAATGAATCTTTGGGACTCCCTGCCCCAAACCAACAAGATCTGCAACAACACACAATTCGGAGTCCTCGTAAGTTCCGGTCTCGCCCGGCGCTGCCAATTCTCTCCACCGCGGATGGCCAAGGGGCTTCTCAGCTTTGATAGAAAGAGGAATTAACCCCCCAAAAACCTAGACAGAATCCTCAAGTTTCCGGAGAAAAGACAAAACCCTTCCCCCCCCCCAACTCTGATTTTTTTCCAGGCCGGCTTCGTGGACAGCCCCCCCCCCCGAAGGCCTTAAAATGGTCACCGTGGCAGGCGGTTCACTCTGCTGGCGTCTGCCCAAAAGACTTAATATAGAGAGAAGCCACACCCAACCCCTTCCAGGCCAGCTGCATGAATATACAACCCAGGCACCCCACCTCGAACAAAGAAAAATTGAAAATTAAAAAGGGGTGAAAAAAAGCTGTCCCAACGCCTTCGGCATCACCCTCAAGACCTGGGAAGCTTTCGTTTCAAGGATCAGACCTCTACTCATCCGCAGGGCACGGGCTGTAAAAGAGCGAGGGTGGAGGGAAATAAACTAAAATAAAGCTGCCTGACTCGGAAAATAAAAGAGAGAAGAAAAAAAATACAAAAATAAAATCCATCTGGGTATGAAAAGATGTTGGCCAATCAATACGTGTTATTCAAGAACACCGAGACATACAGACTCCAAGCTGGAACGACTTCCAACGGGGAGATACGTAGAGGTGCCCCCCTCAAGAAAGAAAGAAGCACGAGCTATGTGGTCGACCAGCATAATTCAGAATCGGGGTTGGGCAAATTTCTCGGGTTCCTAAAATATCCTTCAGGAAGCAAGGATGTTTACATGCAGATTGTTACAAGTCTTGACTTCGAATTACTTTTTTTTAATGTGCGGTCTGATGGAAGGTCCTGATAGAACCCCGTGGCGGAACTGAATGAAAAAAAGGAACAAAATACATATATATCTATCTATCAGTCCTTCCCTTCTATCTATCTATCTATCTATCTATCTATCTATCTATCTATCTATCTATCTGTGTGTCTGTGTGTCTGTCTGTCTGTCTGTCTGTCTGTCTGTCTGTCTGTCTGTCTATCTATCTGCTGAAAATGCTCCTCAGACACCCTATCAGTAACAACAGTGCACAAAAGGTCGAATGCAAGCAACACAATTGCAACCTTTTGTTTGGTCTGTTTACGTCAGCCAGGACAAGTGTATCAAGCACAGAGAGTCAAGTTTGCTTTAAGTTGCTTTTTTTTAAAAAAAAATTGCTACCATGTAGAAAAGTAAACAGAAAGCCAAGACTGAGTGGCTTGGGAGAAAAGGCAGGTTTTCCCACCTGTGGGTTCCCAGCCTTGGGTCGGATCCCCTCAGAGGTTCTGGAGGAGTTGGGGCTTCCAGCTATCCCAGCCTTCTGGGAGTTGTAGTCCAAGGACATCTGGAAACTCAAAGTTGGGTACCCACTGACAGAGTCTCCTAACCTAAGATGCTGGGAGGATCTCTCTCTTGGAACAGACGCACATAGGAGGAGCTGCCTTCTTTCCCATGGGTCAGTTATTTTGGGGGGAGGGAGAAGGAGGGGGACCCTCCCAGGAAGATCTCAGTAATCCAGTTGGGACTGAAGGGTGCTTCCTTCTAGCAGGTTGACCCTGTAAGTGTAGAAACTGACCAGCCTTAAAGGAACCACATCCGGTTTGGAGAAGACCGGGCTCTTCCCCCTCGCCTCATAATACCCGGAGAACTTTAAAACACCTGGTGGAAGCGGCTGACCAAGAGACAGTCAAAGGCCAAGTGGTTCTTGCAATGCCAGGGACCTGGGGAACTCCCTGCCACAAGAGGTGCGGGCAGGACAGGCTCTCAGATGCACTAAGAGTATTAAAAGGAGGCCGGGGGGGGGAGCCCACATTTCAGACACCAGACGCTAGGGAAAGCTTGCAGGAAAAAAAATCGCCTTGACGAGGGGTTCCTGGGCGGGCACTTCGTTGAGCTCGGCGACAAATGAAGCTCTGGGCAGATTTCATATACAGTCGACCCTTGTATAACAAACGGTTTGTATAACATAAAATCTGTACAACATAAAAAATTCGGGAGACAGGGGAAATTTGCTTAGCAGAATTGTTTATGGGGTGAATCCGTACAACATAAAAATGGGATGACTCCGTTTTCCATGCCTTCCTATGGGAAATTTGTATAAAGGAAAATTTGCTTAATATAATTTCATTTGGAACAAATTAATTCCTTTATGCGAGGTACCACTGTGTGTGTCTTTCTGTCTGTCTGTCTATCTACTGTATCTATCTATCTGTCTGTCTATCTATCTATCTATCTATCTATCTATCTATCTATCTATCTATCTATCTATCTATCTATCTATCTATCTATCTATCTATCTATCTAACTGGTAGTTCCAGCCTGGAACTTATAGGTCCAATTTCATTTGCCCTTTAAGTGGAAAAGAAGTATGAAAAATAGCCTTAAAAATGGGCAGCAGCAGGGGGTGGAATTGAGGGAAACGAACCTGAAAGGTGTCATTAATGAGAAAGTGAGGTTCTTAATTTAGCCATAAAAAGGCCGGTGGTGACAACAGAAGGGGAGAAAATGGGTTTTCCCGCAGGCTGGCCGATCCACACACACACCCCCCCCCCCAATTTCGGCACAGAGGCGGGATTTCTTTCAGAAGACCTGGTGAAACCAGTAATTGTGGTCTCTCTGGTTCCTCTGGGACCCCAAAACGCAAGAAAGAAGTGACCTGAGACTGAGCCAGATTTAGGGTGAGGATCGGTGGCGGGGGGGGGACCACTTCTCGACTATTAGAGCAGTATAGATAACGTTCTTCTACTTAGGGGCAGAGAAAGGCACTGTTTTTGGCCCCCAAATCTTCCCGGTCCCTACCTCCAGACCATCACAACTTCAGTTGCTTCCAGACCCAAGTTTCAAGACTGAGACCAGCTTCTTTCTTGCTATCTATCTATCTATCTATCTATCTATCTATCTATCTATCTATCTATCTATCTATCTATCTATCTATCTATCTATCTATCTATCTATCTATCTATCCCTTCCTTCCTTCCTTCCTTCCTTCCTTCCTTCCTTCCTACCTACCCATCTAATCTGATTAAGTTATTGGTAGGGCCTCAGAGTTTGGGAGGCTCAAGGTTTTCGGGTTATTTATTTATTCATAGGATTTGGGTTGCCACTATCGCAGGCTCGCTTGCCACCTCTGCTGTTGACTATATACTGCCTGTTTGGGAGGTTGGGAGAAAAAAAGAAAGAAACAAATAAAATAAAATAAAAACATCTTCCCACTAGCTTCGGCCCATAACACAGTAACGAGGTTTTAACTAAGCAGGTGGGTCTTATGGGATACACGGCACCCCATGACCTTGTCCTGCATCATCACATGATCCGGGGTGGAATGAAAGCAGCCCCGTGACCTCATGCCACGGAAGGAGGAAGGAGCTGACAGGAGCCAAGGCCTCTATTGCCCTGATCTGGATGCGGGGAAGGGGGTAAATTAGGCACATGAAAATTCCCAAGCCCTCTTTGGGCAAATAAGTTGCTTGCTGCCCCCCCTCCATCACCAACCAACCCCCCCCCAAAAAAAACTATTTTCAGCGGAAAGAAAATTCCACACCGGACAAGACTCCACAAAACTGAGCTCAGAGGGGTTGAGGTCTCCGGTTGCAGAACCAGAGTTCGATTCCCCCCCCCCAACTGAGACTCTTTGACACGGGGCTGGACTGGATGACCCCTAGAGGGTCCCTTTTTCCGTGCGACCACCCCTAAGATTATGATAACGACAAGGACTAAATGGCTCAGGAGACATGCCTTTTGGATGACGGTCTCTACCGCAGCACGGAGACTCACGGGTTTGCACTGGGGATGCTGCAGAGGACGGCGGCGGCGACGCACGGGGAGGAGGCGAGGAGGTGGTGGCGGCATCATTTCCCCCCCCCCAAACACACACACACACACCTGTAATCCTGTCCTAGATGAGAAGCCCCACTTTCTAGCGCTCCTCGCAACTCGCTCCCAACTCCTTCTGAAGGACCCAGAGGTGGAAAGAAAAAGGTGGCCAAGCCTTAGGTGAGCGAACTGCTGTCACCTTGCCAAAGGCCAGAGAGGTGCCTGATGCAATACCGGGGCACCCCGACGCAACGCCCTGATGTTTTTCTCCTTGGCACCACCAGCACCACCTGGTGCCCAGAGACAGGAGGAGGAGGAGGAGGAGGAGGAGGAGGAGGAGGAGGAGGAGGAGGAGGCCGTCGCTGGTGGCGGTGGGAAAGAAACAGACACGGTAGGGCCGCGGAGAAGTCTACCCTTAGTCAAGTAGGGGAGCAGCTGTCCTGAGGGAAGATGCCATGTTAGTCAATATGAGGAAGGAAGGAAGGAAGGAAGGAAGGAGCTGATGATGGATAGAAGGAAGGAAGGAAGGAAGGAAGGAAGGATGATGAATGGAAGGAAGGAAGGAAGGAAGGAAGGAAGGAGCTGATGATGATGAGAAGGAAGAAGGAAGGAAGGAAGGAAGGAAGGAAGGAAGGAAGGAAGGAAGGAAGGAAGGAAGGAAGGAGCTGATGATGGATAGGAAGGAAGGAAGGAAGGAAGGAAGGAAGGAAGCAGCTGATGATGGAGCTGAATGATGGAAGGAAGAAGGAAGGAATGGGAAGGAAGGAAGGAAGGAAGGAAGGAAGGAAGGAAGGAAGGAAGCAGCTGATGATGGAGAGAAGGAAGGAAGGAAGGAAGGAAGGAAGGAAGGAAGGAAGCAGCTGATGATGGATAGAAAAAAGGAAGGAAGGAAGGAAGGAAGCAGCTGATGGTGGATAGAAAAAAGGAAGGAAGGAAGGAAGGAAGGCCAGTACTGTGTCCCTTTCATCCAGCGTTACCTGCACTTAAGGTGGCCTTAATACGCAGAAGTTCAAAGTCGACACAAACAAGGGGAAAGCGTATACCGTGGTACCTCAACTTATGAATTTAATCCGTTCCGAATCTAAAACTTCAAAAAAGGAAGTTTAAAAAAAAAACACGAAAAGCAACATTTGTACGTCAAACAGACCATATCTAAAAATTGTAAGGTGGCAGTTGAAACGCCACAGTTTTCCTATTTTAAACCCAGCCGGCTCTTTTGTACAACACTGAGTTATTCGATGGTGGTGGCGGAAGTTTTAATTTCATCTTTTTTCACAAGGATTTTTATCTTGTGCAAGCCTTATCAAGTCAGGGGTAGCGAAGCAACCACACGGATTAACCCAGTGGTGGCCAACCTGTGGCCCTCCAGATGTTTTGGACCACAACTCCCCCAGTCCTTTGTCACTGGCAATACCGCAGGCATGTCCAAACTTCGGCCCTCCTGACATTTTGGACCGCAACTCCCAGAATTCCAAGCTCAGATGGCCAATGGCAAAGGACTGTGGGAGTTGCGGTCCAAAACATCCGGAGGGCCGAACTTTGGGCATGCCTGCAATGCAGGCTTGGAGCTCTGGTCCAGAACATCTGCGGTGCCGAAGGTTCGCCCCCATGGGGTTAGACCCTTCTAGTCTCTCGAAAAGAAATAGCCGAGGCTTATCAAGGGGTGCTTGCCGCCAGAAGTATTTTAGGACACTACTTTCACAATTCTCTGCACTGCCCTGACTGGAGCACCCACTCAGCCAACCAACCGCTCGTTGCGGGGAAGGCCGAAACATCCGCCCTTGATTTTTTTTTTTAACATTTCAGGAAGCAAAGCCTGACCAAAGCAATCACGCCACCACCACCACCCACGGACCGACCGCCGGTGGTAAGAGACTTTTCAAACTACTGGAAAAGAGATTCCATTTGAACATCAGGAAGAACTTCATGACAGTTAGAGCTATTCAGCAGTGGAATATGCTGCCACCAAGGAGGGTGGTGGAGTCTCCTTCTTTGGAGGTTTTAAAGCAGAGGCTGGATGGCCATCTGTCGGAAATACTGTGATGGGGGTTCCTGCATGGCAGGGGGTTGGACTAGATGGCCCTTGGAGGTCCCTTCCAACTCTAGGATTCTATGAGACTCGCCAATCTACACGCCTAAGCCTTGGGGTGGGGGTGGGGGGGCCAGGAACCTGTTGGAAGTCTTTTAAGAGGCCTGGGAGGGAGACAGTTTAACATCAGGGAAGTCCAAACTCCGGCCCTCCGGGATGTTTTGGACCGCAACTCCCACAGTCCTCTGTCATTGGCAGTCTAAGCTCAGAACTCTGGGAGTGGTGGTCCAAAACATCAGGAGAGGCGAAGTTTGGACATGCCTGGTTTAACTACTACACCTGCCAGCCCAGGGAGGGCTGCAAACCAACCCTTGGGCACCAGAGAGTGGCACCCCTGCTTTCTCACACTGGAAACATCCTGATGGTTGAGATTAGTGGAGCCATGGCCCCTGGGAATTCTGGGAGATGTAGTCCCCCCCCAAAAAAAACAGCCACCCAAATATTTCTCTCTCTCTCTCTCTCTCTTTGCCTCGTCTTCCTGGTCTCTGGAATTTACACTGCCTCTCCATCGACGGAGCTTCCACCCAGATCCTGTGCTAAAAGGTTTGTGGACAGGACCCACAAACTCTATGCAATCTTTTTATTTTATTTTTAAAAGACATCTAAGCTGGTAGAACGACAGCAGTGCAGCAGCAACGCCCTGTACGGCCAAATCACCTCTTCCCCCGCCCCCTAGCTAAGGCAAAAATGACTCGTGAGCGTTATTTTGCATTTTCCCTTTCTCTAGCCCTCCCCCCACCCCGGCCCCGCCGACTCCCCCCCAAATTCATGATTTTATAGATCTTCAAGTGGGGCCTGTCTTCCAAGAACTGCAGCCAAATGTCTGAAGGGGGGGAATCCTAAAGAGAGGACCAGTAAGAAGGCCCAAAGCAGTGAGTTGATGGCTCATTTCTTGCAGGGGGGGGGGAATCAACACAAAAAACACCCTGAATTAGGGATTTAAAAAAAAATGAGGGCAGAGCAAACATAACAGAGACGCCACAACTTTTTGAAGGAAGAGGAAGTTAGTTATCTATCTATATATCTATATATCTATCTATATCTATATCTATATCTATATCTATATATGTCTATCTATCTATATCTATCTATCTATCTATCTATCTATCTATCTATCTATCTATCTATCTATATTCCTCCTTCTTCCCCCCCCCAAACGTCCCTCCTTACCTCACTGTACATTGGAAGAGCCTTCCAAGAGAAGGCCAAATATGTGGTTTTTATTTTATTTTATTTTCCTCCCAGGGGGGAGGACTTTTATTGTGAGACCAAACTCGGCCGGCCAGCTGAGTTAAGTTCTGGAGAAGCCGCAGCTACGTCCCTTAAAGAAACCAATCCGCCCTGGCTGCCACCCCCTTCCGGCCAACCAAAAAAAAAAATTAAATATAAAAAAAAACTCCGCTTCCGGCAACTTCGCAAAACCCCACCCCCCCATCAGCACCCCTAAAAAGCCCACTGGTGACCAGCCAAAATGAGAGAAATCACTTAGAACTCAATAAACTCCCCAACGGAGCAGATTCTGCACCTCCTTTTACAGTCTTTTTTCTCCGCACCGTCACCCCAAGAAAAAAAAAGGGGGGGAGAAGCAGCGGCAACTTTATGAAACAAAATCTTTTCTTTACCACCTCCACGGGGGGGGGGACCCAAAATAAGGAGGCCAAGCTCATGTTTTCTTAGGGGGGAGCTAGGCCACACCACCCTGGAGAGCAAAGTGAAGAGCGGAGGAGTGGTGGTGGTGGTGGTACAAAAAAAAAAAAATTACACAAGTTATTTCTGAAATCAAATGAATGCCAAGGGAAGGCCGGGGGAGGGAGGGGCAAGAGAGAGAGGAAGCCACCTCTGAACGCAAGTCCTGCTTCCTCCCTCCCTCCCTCCTTCTCTCATCCTCCATTAAGCAAGCAAAATAAATAAATAAATAAATAAATAAATAAATAAATGCAATCAACTCTTTTTTTTGGGGGGGGGGGGAAGAGTCGCCCATTTGGAAACACCATTTAAAAAAAAAACACGGATCCCTGGGTTGTCGTGAGGTCTGGGAAACTCTTTCGTAAAGCAATTTTTTTTAAAAAAAAAAGCAAAGTTCATATACATTTTTTGGCCTCCCACATTTTTTTTATTTTATTTTTGGAGTGGGTGTGGGGAAGGGGGGAAAGAAGGATGGCCTTAAGTCTTGAGTAAGGGCCGGTCTCACATGGGAGAAGGCCTCCCCCCCCCCCAAAAAAATCCCACACACACCCAGGCGCGCACACCCACTCTGAAGTATCAAGGATGTGGAAAGAGGAGCAAAAAACAGAGAGAGAAAGAGAAAGAGAAAGAGAGAGAGAGAGAGAGAGAGAGAGAGAGAACATAATCTGGAAGAAGGCGATTTTTAAATTTTAATTTCTCTCCCCTCCTCCCAAGCAAAAAAGTCCATAGATTCCCCCCCCCCCCACCCCCCGCGCTTCCTACCTAATCCCGGTTGCTGGAGGGGGAAAAAATCATATTAATAATTTTAAAAAAAAAACTTTGAAAGAGATGCACTTACAGAAAGAGGGGATCCCCCTCCAAAAAACCGATGGCGATCCGCTGGTGTATTCCTTTGGGGGGGGTGCAGTGGGGGTGACAGGGGCGTCTTGGGGGGGGGGTTGTTGTGTTAATACGGTTCCTAGTTCAAACCCAAGCCGGTTCTCTCTCTCTCTCTCTCTTTTTCTCTCTCTAATCCGGCCTCTCTCGTAGGGTCCCCCCCCCGCTCCGTCACCAAATGCGCTTCTCACACATGGGAGTCGCGACGCCCGAGCATGCGCGCAAGTCCGGCCGGCCCACTTTTTGGGTGAGGTCCAAACCTCCCCCCCCCAAAAAAAATACTCCTTTTTTTTCCTTTTTTTTTTTGCACCGGTCAAACTATTAATTAGATGACTTTCGGCTCCTCCTCTTCCTCCTCTTCTTCCTCCTCCTTCCACGCAGCCCCGTCTCTCTTTCCAAGGCCGGTGCTTTTTTTTTTTTTTTAAAAAAACACCTCCTCCCTCCACCAAAAATAAAATAATAATAAATATTTTGCAAAGGAAAAAAAAACTTCGCCTTCTGAAAACTTTTTTATTTTATTTTTGCGCATCAGGCGCCAAAGGAGGAGGGGAAAAAAAAAAAGGTTAGGGAAGCAAAGAGAGAGGAAAAGGAGGAGGAAGAGGAGGAAGAGGAGAAGTCAGGGGCGCACCATTCTTAGGATCGCGACGCAGGTTCCCGAGTGGAAGACTTGAATAGGGAAGCGGATGATGCCATTTGGGTTGGAGGGTTTTGTGTGTGTGTGTGTGTTTTTTTTTTTTGGGAGGGGAGGTCTGGGAAATAAGAAAGCCCCCTTTTTCCTCCTTAATCGACCCGTTTTCTCTCTGCCCAAGGCTCCTTATTAACAGACCTGTGGATCCCGAAAGCGGGCGCAGCTTCCTACCACCTGGGGGGGGGGGGAAGCATCTCAGTGGCCTTTCTTTCTTTCTTTCTTTCTTTCTTTCTTTCTTTCTTTCTTTCTTTCTTTCTTTCTTTCTTTCTTTCTTTCTTTCTTTCTTTCTTCCTTCCTTCCTTCCTTCCTTCCTTCCTTCCTTCCTTTCCTTTCTTTCTAAATGCCCCCCGTGCCTTTTCCTTTTAAAGCCCCCCCACTCAAATCTTTTATTTATTTTTTGGGGACGGTGGTGACGCCCCGGCTGGAAGGCGTGATCCTAAACCTCAACCCTTGCGCAGCAGCTTGCGCGCCCTTCGCGGTGGAAGGGCGGGCGGGATCGGATGATGATGATGATGCCACGGCGGGGGGAGGGGGGAAGCATCATCCTGAGGCCTACGGCGCCGCTCTTTCTAATTTTCACCTGGTTGTTGTTTTTTCTCTCTCTCTCTTTTGGAGATGGCCCGAGCAGAACGGGCGTGGATGGTGTGACGGATTTGCTTTTACTTTAACGCGCGCGATTCCCCCTCCTTCGCTTGGTTTTTGGGAGGACCAGCTAATTAAGCAGAATTTTTTTTTTAATTAAGGGGGGGAAGGAAGAAGGAGGATCCGTCTTGGAGGCGACCAGGCTGGCTCTGATCTCGCTTCCGGGCTGGGGTTTCCCACGTGGAGAGATGCAGAGAGTCGACCCCGGGGGTACGTCTGGATGGGGGCAAGAGAGGCGGACAAGGATGGGGGGGGGGTCTTTCCACCTGTTGTTTCCTTCTGTGGGGATCGAGGTGTGTGTGTGGGGGGGGGGTGTCGAGCGATCCATTTATTCCTTTCAATTTTGTACTTGTCGACCGCCCGATTTTTCCCACGGGAGCTCAGGGCGGTGTACAACGCGTTGCAAATCTAGGAGAAGTGATGGCGAACCTTTTAAGAGGCCGAGTGCCCAAACTGCGATTCAAAACCCACTGGTTTATTTATTTATTTATTTATTTATTTATTTATTTGCAAAGTGCCAAGACAGCCATCTCACCTGAATCCAGGCGGCTGTGAAGGGGCGATGTCCGGTGTCCATAGAAAGGGTTTCCGAGGGCTACCTTTTGGCACCCGTGGCCATCGGTTCGCCAACATGGATCTAGGGCACGGGTGCCAAAGGTGGCCCTTGGAACCCTTTCTGTGGCCACCTGACATCCACCTGTACTGTATTCAGGTTAAATGTATGGGCACTTTGCAAAATATATATATATATATATATATAAAATTTACTGGGTTTTGAATTGCAGTTTGGGCACTCGGTCTCTAAAAGGTTCGCCGTCACTGATCTAGAGCGTAGCTTTCCTGTGTGAGGGACAGAAAAACTGAAAAGAAGGAGTAAATTATCATAATTTGAAGACCATATTTAAAGCTAAGAACACGGCATAAAAGAGGCAACTCACATCATTAAAAGGCAATATCCAAGCTAAAAACAATAAGTATATGGGGCTTTTTTTAAATGCCACTGTGCAATGGGAAATACAAAAACACAAGTAGTACTAACAACCCAGTGAAATGCTTCTATTATTTCCACGGTTGCATTGAAACTGTAACTTCTCTCCTGTGTATTGTAAGATATTCATTTGAATGTAAACAGATGGCGGCAAGTCATACACAAGGAATATAAACAATAAGCAATACATTGTAAAGATTGCTTCATTGTGGCATTTGGCTTCCTTTTTCTTCCTAAGAGTCTTGCCTTCCCAATTCAACATAAACTCCTAGTTTTTTCTGCGTTTTGGACCGGGTCTCTGGATTGAAAGGGCAGCCCGAGAAATGAATAAATTCCTCATGCGGAAAAGGAGGCTTTAGTCACGATACACAAAAAAAAGCCTGCAGAGGCTTATTTATTTATTGTTTTTGGTATCCCATCCTGCCCCCACAAAAGGGGACTGAAATAAAAACCATATCAATTAGGACCCCCACGCTAACGAAATGAGAGCGTATCTTAGTTCAGAGCAGACGTACCCCGGATCGGGCTAGGACGCTGACGTAAGCCGGTGTGTCCCAGTCGGATCCTTGGGAATAAAATATCCAAGTGCTTTTCAAAAAGCTTTTAAAATATTGCCTTTCTAAGGAGGCAACCCGACCTGGGTCTTGGTTAAGGAGAAAAGGGGCAACGAAAATGTTTTAAATAAATTCAGATACATAGATAACAGGTCTCTTGCTGCTATGTCAGAGGTTGCTGGTTCAATTACACACACACACACACACACCGTGCACCCTTTAGGACAGGCATGTCCAAACCTCGGCCCTCCTGATGTTTCGGACCACCACTCTCACAATTTTAAACTTTAGATGGCCCATGGCAAAGAACTGTGGGAGTGGTGGTCCAAAACATCTGGAGGTCTGACGTTTGGACGTGCCGGCTTTAAGAGCTGGACTGGTTGATGCATAGGGTCCCTGCAGTTCAAAAGGTTATTATTATTATTAATAAAGCAGGGCCTTAGTAACAATAACACCGCCTAACATTTGCATATGTCTTTCAGTTCTTAATCATTTCCCCCCGCCCTTAAAACTCGTAACAGGAGCCTAAAAGGATCCTTTAAAAACCTAGAAGGCTTAGAAATACAAGCGGCTACGAAATCTACTTTTTTTTTGTGGGGAGGGCAGGCCTCAGTGTGACGGTGCCCTCCTTTCAACAGGGCTGTCTAATTCAACTGTGATTTAAAGATAAAGACGACGGGGAGGTCCAGGGACCCAGCGATTCCTCAACCTCAGGGGAGTACCTGGACGGCGGACTCAGTAAACGACAGAGGTCACTTGCTCACTGATTTCCCCCCCCTCCTTCAGCCCAGAAGCTGCATATTCCGTTTTAAATTAATACACCTTCGTTTTGATTTTATGCCAATCGGCGCCCCAGCCCAGCCTCCCCAGGCCTTCACATCCTGAGGTGTGTCGTCCCCTCTGGGTGACGCGGCGTCCGGAGGAAGCAGGGTGCAGCTGGGTGTGCTGTTAATGGGACTTTGGCGTGGCTTAAAACACCCACTAGGCATGGCAGCTCCCTTGATAACAACAGGAGGGTCAATTGGCATCCCGTCCTTTTCCTGTGACAGGAGTGGAAACCTGCATGGCGTTTAATTTTAGAGGGCAGGTGAGGAAGGTGGCTGGCGTCGCAGTTAGCTTTTACAGAACAGCGGGGCATAGAATCATAGAATCCTAGAGTTGGAAGAGACCTCAAGGACCATCTAGTCCGACCCCCTGCCATGCAGGAACCCCCATCACAATATTTCCGACAGATGGCCATCCAGCCTCTGCTTAAAAACTTCCAAAGAAGGAGACTCCACCACCCTCCTTGGTGACAGCATATTCCACTGCTGAACAGCTCTAACTGTCATGAAGTTCTTCCTAATGTTCAAATGGAATCTCTTTTCCTGTCGTTTGAAACCATGGCCCCGAGTCCTAGTCTCTGAAGCCATGGAAAACAAACCTGTTCCCTCTTCACTAGGACATCCTTTAAACATAGCTATCTTATCCCCTCTCAGTCTTCTTTTTGAAAGGCTAAACCTTCCCAGTTCCCTAAGCTGTTCTTCATAAGACATGTCTTCCAGACCTTCAACCATCCTGGTCGCCCTCCTCTATACCTGCTCAAGGTTGTCAACATCCTTTTTAAATTGAGGCGCGCAGAACTGGGGACTCCAGGTGGGGTCTGGCCAGAGCAGAATAGAGTGGCACTATCCCTTCCCTTGATCTAGACCAGTGGATCTCAACCTGTGGGGCCCCCGATGTTCCTGGACTGCAACTCCCAGAAACCACTTCCACCACAGCAAGTGGTGGAGGCTTCTGGGAGTTGCAGTCCAGGAACATCGGGGGGGGCACAGGTGGAGAACCAATGATCGAGACACGATGGTTCTGTTGATGCCACCAAGAATCGCATTGGCTTTCCTGGCCGCCGCATCACACTGGACAACCAAGGGAATCATTTTTGGACAAGGGGGTGCTTTGTGATCGACCTCGTGGGGTTGTTGTGCAGGGGGAAAGGGGAACCCTGCCAAAAGCCTTTGGCTGTTGGGTGGCCAAACCAGGTGTTGATGAACAAATAACAAATACGTTCTGCATAGTTCCTGCAGCAGCAGCACGTATCTTCAACGGCGAGTGCCCTCGAGGGAGTAAAATAAATAAATAAACGATCTAGGCTGGTCTAGTTACCTTTATACTTTGCGGCAAGACCACCCCTTCACGGAGAGCTCATTTTAAAGGGCACAGTTAGGACAATTTTATCCAGAACGGGAGGGCAGAACACCTCAGCGTGCTGTTTATGGGCCCAAGAGTTTTGGGGTTTTTTTTATTTTATTTTTTTACTAACGGGCACAGGAGGGGGTTGACTCGCTGGAAAGAGACACGGTGTGGATTCTCTGCTCTTCGAAGGGAAGACGAGCTCCGGCGGATAAAAGATCATTAGAAAGGGCTATTCTTACTCTGAAGCCTTCCAAGAATGAAATGACTCCCGCTAAAAGAGGGAGGGGGACGCTGGCTTAATGGACTAATAATAATAATAATAATAATAATAATAATAATAATAATAATAATAATAATAATAATAATAATAATAATAATAATAATAATAATAATAATAAAAGGGGAGATAAGTTGAGCAGCCATCAAACACCCACCCACCCCCCTTTTTAGGTTTCTGCTAAGGACAGCAATGACAAAAATAGCTAAGAGTGACATACATCACCTGCTTTCTTGAATATTAACGTGTACCCATGTGGTGACTGTTTGCAGGCAGCCCTGTAGGTAGAGGGGAATGCTTGGTCCAGAAGCTATCTGTCTTTAAATGCACATGGCCGAACCCGAGGCGATAAAATTGGTCACGGGACAGCAGGGCTCCATGTGAGTGGCCCAATTCCATCCAACATTTACTGTATATACTGGAGTATAAGTCGACCCGAGTATAAGTCGGGACCCCTAATATAAACCCAAAAAAACTGGGAGCATTTATTGACTCAAGTATAAGCCTAGGGTGGGAAATGCAGCAGGGCCTGGCAACTCCTCCTTTGTGAGCTGGGTGTGTGTGTGTGATGTTTAAAATGACTTTTAGCCACCGAGGCAAGTGCTTGAGTTGGTGGCTAAAAGTCATTTTCAACATGGTGTGTGTGTGTGTGTGTGTCAGGAGAAGTGGCGCACAATGTTTAAAATGACTTTTAGCCACCGACCCAAACTTGCCTCAGTGGCTAAAAGTATTGACCCGAATATAAGCCGAGGACCCCCTTTTTTCAGCCCAAAATTAGGGCTGAAAAACTAGGCTTATATTCGAATATATACCGTAAGCCAATATGTTTAGGGTAGCACGATGAGCCGTTTGAATTCAATAAAATGCCCACGGAAGACGGGTATTTTACCACAGAACCACAGAAGCGGGAAGGGGCCCTCAAAGGCCATCCAGACCAGCCCCCTTGCTCCCTGCAGGAATACAAATCAAAGGATGCCTGCCCCAAATTTATCCTAAAGGCCCGCAGCGTCGAAGCACTGAGTCGCCACCTCTTGAGGTCACGAGTTGCGCTGCGATCTCTCTCTCTCTCGACCGGTGGCCCTCGCCCTCAATTCAACAGAATTGTTTTCCACAAAATGGACCGGCGAGGAACGGACTCACTTCAAGCGCCAACATCTTGGGTCGTCACCAACGCTAAGCTCACGCTTATAAAACTGTTTTAAGTACATATAAAACACTCCCGGTGAGGCAGGGCACTGGGACTGAAACCGGCTGAAATCCTTCTGAATGAGAAACGGTATTTATACCACCCTTTTGGATCAAACTAAAGAAGGTGTAAGTTTATAAGGAGGAATCTATCTATCTATCTATCTATCTATCTATCTATCTATCTATCTATCTATCTATCTATCTATCTATCTATCTATAAAACATTTTACATTTATGCTTTTTATATTGAATCTCCCACTTTCAGTGTGAGATAGAGTCTTCTAAGAATACCAGTATGGTATTTCCTAAACTCAGCACTACAAGACCTCCACAAGACAAGGTTCAAAAAAGTTAATCAGTCAAAAGCCAAATAAACACAAGACAAAAGCAAACAAACAAAACCTGTGGCACCTTAAAGACGATTATATTTTAACGCCCGTTAAATTCAGAAAGGTACTGCTTTTTCCTCAACAGATTTGCTACCAGATTCACCAGCTTTTTTGGGGGGGGGGGGGGGGAGAGGAAGAATTCCACAACCATATCTGTAATTTTAAAGGTCCCTTCTTGACCTGTCATCACATTTTGATTCAGTTCCGTGTCTTCTCAGTTCAATGATGCTTATTCTTAGATAAGTAGGTGAGGGGGTGCAGCCCAGATGACGTCCCTTATTTGTTCTAAAACGATAAACACAATCTCCTACTCTAGATAAAAGGTGAGATTTATTTCAATCAATCCCCGCTTTCCAGCCACTGAGCTACAAACAAGAAAGAAAGAATAAGCAAGACCCCAAGGTAATTTTTTAAGGTGTGTATAATCCAGCTGAACCTATGAGGAAGTACTCATGCCTGCCTCAGGAGCCAGGATACAGGGAGAAAAGCACCTTGCTTTTCACGTAAAACTGCCCTCCCTCGACACAACTTCTTTGAAGTGGACGAGAATCGCATGTTTTTTTTTAAAAAAATCCACAGGTTCCAGCTTTCCCCCCAACAGACGTGCGTTACACAAAACATGAAACACCGGATGAATGAGCTGGAAAAATAAGGAGTGCTCTCTGATCACCTGAGGCCTTAAACATCCCTGTCATTGTACACAACAGGAAGGAAATGGCTGAATTCTCCTGGCTATTTTAAGAACAGAAAATCAAGCAGGGCAGAAGAGTTGACCATTCCCGGGACAGGCAGTAGCTAGTACAGTTCCAAGAACGGTCTAACTGAGTGGTCAGAGCAGTGCTGTACGTTTCGAGCCAGAAAGTTTGGTCTTATTATGGGTTGGATTCTGGAATCGACTTAACCTGTTTCATGGCCTGTGAACAGGTGAGAACAGATCTGAAGTTAACCCAAGGTACTAATCACCTATGGTGACTAAGGATTTTTGTCCAGGTGACCAAAGAGGCGACACACAGGGCCTCTCCCCTTGAGATTTGAAAACCAGCTCAGGGATCAGGCCTGCTTTTAACTTCCTCAGCTGGTCAGCTCCCACTTCCAACATCCTTCTAAGAAATGGCAGAACACACACACACACACCAAAAACCCACCTTAATTGTTGTTTCCAAAACAGAACGGTCTAGTTCAGATACACACGTCAAAGAAAGCACAACTTAAAATACCGAGGGGCAAAGAAGTTGCGAAAACAGTTTCATCCAACACGAAGCCAGAACAGAAATTTGGAATCATCTCCTCTGAAGGACTGCAGGAAGGACCAGGCAGGGGTGTGTGGGCCCAGCCACAGGGGTATCAACAGGTCCTAACCCTAACCATGATGGAGATGTGTGTCATCTCCAGGCTCAAAACCGGGGTACTTCCAAGGACCAGAGGCAGGGAAGTGGGATCAGGAGACAAGAGATCGAGTCTTGTGCGCTCCCAGAGGCATTTGGTGGGGCCACTGTGAGATACAGGAAGCTGGACTCGATGGGCCTTTGGCCTGATCCAGCAGCAGGGCCTCTTCTTAGGTTCTTAGGTCATATCCAGGACCCCACGTGTTAATAGAAAAGGTGGTGGTTTCTCAGAGGAGAAAAAAGCTCTAAAGTCCAGTCCAACTACTATATTTGGAAAATAAAGGTCAACAAACTCCGTCAAAGTTTAAAAACGCCCCCCCTTGCACTCTGACTGTTGTAGTTCTTAATTGTTGTTAAAGAATTCTCTCTACTCGAGCCACCGATATCACTCAAACACCACCTTCAAACCTCACCACCGTTACCCCCTTTGTAAAGCATTATCAAATACACTTTTCTAACTATGCCATTATTCTTGTACCGCCAGTCCACACATCATCATCATCATCATCATCATCATCATCATCATCATCATTGGGTCCCTTCACTGGAAGAGAGACAGCATACAATATTAATAGCCACTGGAGTTCAGAGGCATCTCCTCACTGAGAACCAATTTGTTATTTAACGAATGACGGTCCGTCATTGCTGAGTTAAAAAACAACAACACAGCAGCAGAGCCACAAGAGGAACAAGAGAAGGTGTGTGTGTGTGTTTTACATACATGTGTATGTATACATAAATGTACATATTATATGCTCTGTGTGCATGCATATTTTTACATATATGTACATACATGCATGCAATCATACATACATACAAATATTTATTTATTTATTTATTTAATTGAATGAATTCCACTTAACATTAAAGCCTAGAAACTGAAGCTCATAGGGGACCCCCACACACACACAGCCCCCCTCCCCTTTTCCAAAACATGCCTGGAAGGTGTGTGTGTGTGTGTGTGTGTGTGTGTGTGTGTGTTTTGTGTGATGGAAATCCCCCCCTCAAAATAAATAAGACACCCCCCTTGACCACACACACACACACACACACACACACACACAGAGCCCCCTCCTGAATCTCCTCAGGGAAAGAAAGAGAGAGTGTGTGTGTGGGGGGGGGGTGTCTTCCCACTCTCTTTCCCTCCCTCCCTCCCTCCCTCTCTCCCTTCTTCCCCCCCCCAAAGAAAAAATTAAAATCCACATGAAAACAAGTGTATTCCCTTCAAACGACTGGAAAGCGCGTGTCTTTGGGGGAGGAGGAGGAGGAGGAGGAGGTGTGTGTGTGTGTGTGTGTGTGTGTGTGTGTGTGTGTGTGTTGAGGGGGGGAGGGGGGGGGCGTCCTTCTTTCCCCCCACCCCCACCCCCACCCCCACTACTTGGAGGCCCCTGACAGGAAATTAGACCTCTATATTTGTGACCCCCCCAACACACCCACACCCAACAAGGAGAGAGAAAAATGACTTATATTGTTTTTACCTCAGCTTTTTCACCCCCCCTTCAGAGCCGTCGTCGTCGTCGCCCGTCTGTCCGTCCGTCCGTCCGCCTGCCTCTTCCTCCTTCCTCCCTTCCTTCCTCTTCCTCACAGGGCGGGGCCTGAAAAGGGGGGGGGGACGACGACGAGGCCGCCTCAGGTGGCCGCTGACAGGAGGGCGGCGAGCGTGAGGGGAAAGAGCACTAATTCCGGACTGCGCATGCGCGGGAAGGAGAGCGCCGCCTCCCCCAAAAAGAAAAAAAAGGCGGGCAACCCTGGCCACGCCCCTTCGCGCCCGCCCGCCTATCCCCCTCCTGCGGGATGCTGGCCACGCCTTCTTCCTCCTCCTTCTCCCGGCCACGCCCACGGACTCGCCCCCCCGCACCCACTTGGAGCCACGCCCCCTTCCTTCGAGTCTTCCTCGCCGGCGCCCTTTTGGAGGAGAGGGGAAGGCGAAGGCGAAGGCGGCAGGCCAGCCAATGAGAAGTTCAAGCGGGAGGGAGGGCGGGGCCAGTCCAGGAGAGAGCCAATCAGAGCCCAAAAGAAAGGAGGGGGGGTTTGATTCGCCGGCGTTCCCCTCGACGAACAGAGCGTCCCCGCCAATGGAAAGTTCTCTAGGCCGAGAAGCACCGCCCATCCCGCTAGAGCCACGCCCCCTCCCCCCTAGAGTTAAGAGATGCTGGGACAACCTCCACTTCGGATTCGTGGCGGGAAAACCAACTCCCCCCCCTTTGGAAATTCAGTGAACTTCAGACCAAGTCTACCTTTTCTTTCTTCCCCCTGCTAAAAAGTGAAGATGCGAGCCTATACCCTTGCAATCAACCCATCTTGGACCCCAAATAAAAAATTTCTTTTTCTTTTTTATTGTTTTATTTTTTTGACATACAAACATACAATAAACAATAATAAACAATAATACCATCAAACACTACAAAGTGCACCCCCCCGGACCATCCAGTGTTCTTAAATCTTCTCTTCGTTCTTCGTCTTTTTTTTCCTAGTTGGCTTCTAAAGGTCCTTTTCTCCAGAACTGTGTTGGATTATATGTCGGTTGTGTCTCTTTCCCTTTTAGTAGTACATACTCTATAAATTTCCCCCAAATATCATTTTAAAAAATCCTTTTTCATTTCCCCTCGCAAAACTTTTATATTACAGGATAATTTATCATTTAAAGCTATATCCCATACTTCCTTATACCAGTCAGCAATTTTAAAATCTAATTTCAGTTTCCAATTTTTAGCTATAATCAATCTTGCTGCTGTCATAAGATTTGCAATTCTTTTGTTTTCATATCATATTCGTTAATAGGTGGTAATGATAACAATGCAGTTTCCGGTTCACATTTCATATCAGTTTGTAGTATTTCTCTTATCTCACCGAAAATCTGTTGCCAAAACTTTTGAACTATTTCGCATTCCCACCAAGATAGGTGCCTATCTTTTTTCACATTTCCAGCAGAGCTTAGAATATCTTGGGCTCATTCTATTCAGTCTGACTGGTGTCATATACCATCTTAAAACTAGTTTAAAGTAATTTTCTTTTATTCTGACTGATGATCGTAAAATCCTCAAATTCCAAATTCTTTTCCATTCGTCGTTATTTCTTTATCTAGGTCTTGTTTCCAAACCTCTCTTACTGTGCCTAGCTCCCTTTCCTCAAGTGAATCCTGGATCATTTTGTATCTTTTACCTACTGCTCCTTTCCCTGTATTTCCTTTCTCTGGTTCATATGTTAACAGGAATTGCTCAAACTTTGTATAATTCTCTGAGTTGTATATTTCTCCTTGTCCATTCTTTCGTCCAACTTTCTAATTGGGCGTAATTCAACCAAGGTAAATCCTTGGCTTGCAGTATGCGCTTAATTTCCTGCTTTGTTCTCATCTGTTTAATCCACTCTTTTAATCTTGCCACTTCCATTGTTTTAAATAATTCTCCCTATTTCTTCATATTCGTGGGGAAATTTATCTGATCTACCACCAAACCGAGAGGGGATCCTTCCGGTACCAGTTTCCTTCCATACTTTTTCCAAGTAGGGAACTCAGGAGCGGGTTTTTAATTAGATATCTTTTTTGGGGGAGAGTAAGCAAGTATTTATATATATCTCCACTTAACTCATCTGATTCAAGTTCCCACCATATTAATTTTTCGGGTTTAAATAATACTTACCCCACACAACTAAGCTGGTTAGCTGTATAATAGATTCTAAGATTAGGTATACCTAGACCTCCATCCTTTTGAGATCTATACCAAAAGCTTTTACTCATTCTTGCTTTTTTGCCACCATTACAGTATCTATTTATGAGATCTTGATAAGCTTTAATTTCAGCTTCTGTATACTGAATGGGTAGCATTCTAAAAAGGAAGTTAATTTTAGGAAGTATTTTCATTTTTACCATTGCTATTCTACCAAACCATGATAGATTTAATTTGGAATAATTTTGTAATTTATTTCTAATCTCTTCCTTTATTTTGATAAAGTTCCGTTCTTTGGTCTTACGCATATCTTTGTCTAGAAGTATCCCTAAATATTTCATATATATGCAAACTTTCAATCCATAGTTGGAGATCTCCTCCATATCTCGGTTATCGTGATTGAACAGCATAATTTCTGATTTTTGCCAGTTTACACATAATCCAGTTGTTTCGGCAAATTCCTTTAGATGTGATTTTATTCTTGGTATATTTTCTAACGGATTTTTATTGTTAACAAGGCGTCATCCGCAAATAAACTAATTTTGATCTTCCCCTCCTTCCCCATACCTTTGATTAGTTGATCATCCCTTATTGCATTTGCAAATAGCTCTATAACTATGCAAAACAGAACTGGTGATAAAGGACATCCCTGTCTCGTTCCTCGGCCTAAGGTAATCTGTTCTGTCATCCCATCATTAACTGTAATTGACGAAGTACTATCTGAGTAGAGTTGATTTATTACACTTAAATTTTTTTCTCCAAAACCCCATTTCTCTAATAGAAGTTTTAACACAGAGCATTGAACACAATCAAAAGCTTTAAATAGGTCTAAGGACAGAATACATGCTTTATCTTGTGCTCTTCCCATCTCATGAAGAACATTCAAATTTCTTCTTATAGTGTTCGACATTTGTCTACCCTTAATGAAACCAGTCTTTCCTTTCCTCATCATTTCGATCTTGAAATTTCCTTTACAATTCCTCCTTCCCCTGCCTAACAGATAAGCTCGTGATCTTTTGAAATGAACACAAACGAAACCCACACAGTTTTGTAGATCAAATGTTTTTTATGTCTGCAGGCCACTAGGAAAGATTAAATGCTTTTTGGGGGGGGGAGGGGAGGCTAAAACTGTACAAACCTACTCATGAACATCGTGATTATTAGCATTTACAAAACATTATTTTTTTTTTAAAAAAAAACACAGTTGCGCCGAGAACGCTTGCACGCGCAAGAACGGGCGAGGGGAAGATGGGAGACATGATTCACGCACACCCTTACGCCAGGAGGCAAACGCAGCACTTGTGTTGCAAAAACGCACGGCGACGAGAGGGGCAGGCACGCACATTGGCCTGACCCACCTATATTCTCTCTCCCCTCCAGTTAACAGCTTCAGAAGAAGTGGGGCAAACGGGCCGGAGCCCTTATTCGGCCCTTAAAGGGAGATGGAACGGACGCACCCCACTGCCAGGTCCGGCCGCTGAAGGAAAGGGCGGTCTGGTATTGGGCACAAAACACGGAGCGGATTCTATTCTCAACCGGGACATGAAGCCAAGGCGGCCTGTGGATCGCCTGAAAAAACATTCGGCAGCTTTTTAATAGCTAGGTTCAGAAACGGAATAAAACCGTCGAACAAGAGAATGTGACAAGAGAACACTGATTATAAGGGGTTTTTTTTGGGGGGGGGGGGGGTTTCCGGATGGGTAAAATGTTCTCAATAGAAAACAAATCCATGATTTAGGATTCCACTAATCTGGTTACAGAACCACGACCACCCCTTTTTTTCCTTCTTCTTTAAAACGGCAATGTACTCAAAGCAGTACAGGACTGTCCTAAAAACGGAACGTTAGTAATCGTGAACCTCGGCAGCAGGATTCTGCAATGCCTGGGGAACGTTCTCGACTTAATCTGCACAAGAGCCTGGTTTTAAGTACTTTGCATACTTTGTCTCTGTTTCTGCCGTGTCCAGGAAAAGTAAAGGCACCAAAACCCTGCCTCCCAATGGAAGGCCTAACCCACCCGCCACCATCTTCCCAGTCCTGCTTGGAATCGCCAGCCCGGGGGTGGGGGGTGGGGAGTAGGGTTAGGGTGAAGCCTCCCGAACTGTCCTCTGTATGCTGAAGTTGTCTTCTGCCGCCCCCTTTACAGGAGAGAGAAAAAACTTGATTTAAAAAAATGATAATTAAAAAGTGAGTAACAAAAAGCACCCACCAAGCTGCTTCTTGGGCCTCCTCGCCCCCTTTCTGTGAGCCCCCCCCAAAAAAAACAGAGGTGTGGGAGATCACCATTGTGTGTGTGTGTGGGGGGGTCCTGCCTTCAAGGGTGCCATCGCTAAAGGCCAGCAAAAAACATGACATAAAAGGGAAAGCCATTTTGCAGAAAGGATGACGCGCCTCCTTTAAGGCCCCTGCCAGCCACTCAAAGGAAGACCTCTGATTTTTCTTCCTTCCTTCCTTCCTTTCCTTCTTTCTTTCTTTCCTTCCTTCCTTCCTTCCTTCCTTCCTCTTTTCTTTCTTTCTTAACCTCCCCGCCACCATACTGTAAGTGCTGCGAACCAAACCAAACACAAGCACACACACACACCCCAAAAAGTAAACCCAACGTCACAAGGACACGGGCGGCCCGACAGCGACGCTTAAAAGACACGGCGTTTCCAGCGGCAGGACAAACACGCAAGACGGGCAAGGAGGCAGGCTTCCGTTTCCCCTCCGTCCTGCCCGGCTCTGCCAAGATAACAGTCCCTTCCCTCTTTCTATAAAAAGAAATAAATCGTCATGACGGTTCTACTTCAATAAAGCAGTCCATCGGGTAAAACCTAATTCTGAGAAGCAGGAAGAGATATAAAGGAACGTCCTTTTACCGACATTGCACACGTACGTATAAACACACCCCTGTAACTGCAGGTCATTCTCTCACTCCTTTACACACACACACACACACACAAGCACCATCAATATATATATATACAAAGATATGTACAGAGACCTTAAAACGGAGTTTAGAAGGGCCGTGTCACAGTGTGAGATATACTGCTGAGGCAGCCCTAAGGAGGCAAGGAAGTGGCAGTCCATCCCTTGGGTCTTCGTTGGGCGTTGGGGGGGGGGGACGCAGGGCCAAGGGGGGGTGCAAAGACAAGCCGGATCGTCCTTCCAAAAGGGTGAGGCCTCGCGTGGCTCTTTCACAGCAGGCTGGCCAGGCTGGTGGTGGGTCCGTTCTGTGCCTGGAACTGGACCGGCGGGGGTCCGTCTGTCCACTGCGGGTCAGAGGGAAAAAAGAAAAAAAGAAAGAGTGAGGGGAACAGACTGATAGATGGGGCTGGAGGATTCATTAAACTGAAAATGAGTCAGCAGCGCGATGCGGCGGCCAAGAAAGCCAATGCGATTCTTGGTTGCATCAACAGAAGCATCGTGTCTAGATCAAAGGGAAGTGATAGTAGCACTCTATTCTGCTCTGGTCAGACCCCCCACCTGGAGTCCTGTGTCCAGTTCTGTGCATCTCAGTTTAAAAAGGATGTTGACAACCTCGAGCGGGTGCAGAGGAGGGCGACCAGGATGGTTGAGGGTCTGGAAGGAATGTCTTACGAGGAACGGCTTAGGGAACTGGGAATGTTTAGCCTTACAAAAAGAAGGCTGAGAAGGAGATATGATAGCTATGTTTAAATATTTGAAAGGATGTCCTATTGAAGAGGGAACAGGTTTTCCATGGCTTCAGAGACTAGGACTCGGGGCAATGGTCTCAAACTACAGGAAAAGAGATTCCATTTGAACATTAGGAAGAACTTGCTGGCGGTTAGAAGTGTTTGGCAGTGGAATAATATGCTGCCCCAAAGGAGGGTAGTGGAGTCTCCTTCTTGGGAGGTTTTAAAGAAGAGGTTGGGTGGCCATATGTTGAAAATATTGTGATAGGGGTTCCTGCATGGCAGGGGGTTGGACCGGATGGACCTTGGAGGTCTCTTCCAACTCTTATAATTCTATGATTCTATGATCTGGGAATTTTAACGGCTCTGCCTTTACCATCAACGCCACTCGTTCAGCCAGGGGCATAGGGGGAAAATACTAAGCCAGTCTGAAGAAAGACATGTGTATCTCTTTGCTACTTAATAGAACGCTGACTGCTGAAGCAGCGCAAGCCATTGCTTCCAACTCCTAAATCTCAACCCTACTTGGGGGACGGACTTTGCAAGGCATCCACAGCAATTTAAACCCAACGCTCCCCAGAACCTATCCAACAATACTGATAAAGGAGTGGGGGGGGAGGGGGGTCTTCATTACTCTTCTCCTACCTGGTGCCTTCAAGCTGGGCTAAAGTAAAAAAAAATCCAAGGGGGGGGGAAACAGCTCCACACCAATTCATTCCAGTTGCCCTCCATATTTCTGTCCTTCTCCCAAATGGAAAAATAAAATAAAATGAAATGTGGATTGGCAGGTGGGCGGGCAGAGAGGTGCATTTTAAAATCCTAACCGTGGGCGGCGGCGAAGGCAAACTCACAGAGGCACCTCCGCCTCCGCCGGCTTTTTATGCCCAACTAAGAAAGGAATAAGAGAAACAAGAAGAACAGGAGAGGGAGAGAGAGAGACTCTCGACGGGGCAATGTTACCGTGATGAGGTTGTGCTCCGGAAGGCTGCAGGCCTCGATGTGGTCCTGGAGAAGCTGCTGGGAGAAATTCTGGTGCATCTGCGCCGCTTCGTGGGCGTCCATGGCGTTCCCGCATGCTTTGTTCAAGTCTTTTCGCAAGAAGGAAGAGAGAGAGAGAGAGAGAGAGAGAGAGAGAGAGAGAGAGAGAGAGAGAGAGAGAGAAAATAAGGCTGTGAGCTGGAGATGATGAGAATCGGAACGCAACCATCCAAGGGCCACCGGTTTCTCCCCAGCCCCCCACCCAGCCCCCCAGACCCGGCCCTGACACTTACCCCTCAAGAGGGCGGACGACCACAGCTGCACCGACATGTCTGGGATCTTGCTGGCCAGCTGCATGGCCGGCACGACCATGTTGTTACTTTCCTAAGGGCGAAGGAGAATGCGGGTCAAATGATGCTTTTTTTTTGGGGGGGGCAGGATGCCAAGTGACCCTCATCCCCAAAATCCCTTCTGTACACAAGTTGAGCACGGCGGGCTTTTACAAAAATGATCTGTGTGTAACGCTTAGGTGAGACTTACTCCCCTGGCCCACCGGCTGCCTGTGTGGGTTCCTCTTCTGACCATGACCCCCCCTACCCAAAAAAGAACAGGGGCTTCCAGAGAGCCACGAGCAAACCACAGTTCTCCTTCATCTCTTCCAAGGAAGGAAAGGTGGGGTGTTCTGCTCCATCTATGAGCCGCTGCACTGAATCGTGCAAACAAACCCCCCACCCCCCCAGGATGTTCCTCAGCTAAAAGCCTGGACAAGCTTCCTTCATCTACTTCTCACACACCTCGGAGGTTTATTAGCAAAGCTTTTTTTGGGGGGGGCCGCCATCGTAATCTGCTTTATCCCCATTTTTAGTGAAGTGCTATTTGGTTTTAATTGTATAGCGTGATCTATTTGTCTTATTTGTCTTGTTTTGTCTTGTTTTATTATTCTTTGTAATTCTGTTGGCTATTGCAGCCTTGTGTAAGCCGCTTAGAGTACATAGTAGATAAGCGGGATATAAATTTAACAAATAAATAAATAAATAAATAAACAGAAACGTCTCCTTAGCAACCCCTTCTTATGCCTCTCTCTGTCTCTGTCTGTCTCTCTCGGATTCTTCCCTCCTCTGCGCTAATCGCTCAAATAAACCACGTTCTGGATCTTGCCGGTTCAACTGACAAATGGCAATAACACCAGCTTTTTTTGGGGGGGGGAGAGGATGGACTAGTTGATGAAAGCATACCTCCCAACGATTTGGTATTATGACTTCCAACGCCCGCCCCCCCAACTCCCTCAAAATACTTCAGTGTGTGAGAAACCGTCTAGAACTTACCCTGTGGTTCCCCAACACGTAGAATATATGGCCCAGAAGCACCAGAGAGCAAGCGGTCAGGCGATTGAGGTCTTCCGCATTGGACATCTTCAGTGTCTCCCGTAGAAAGCGCCTTGGAGGAGCAGAAGGGTGAAGCCAAAACAGGGTGGCTTACTTTATGTTTGCTGACCACGAACGGTCTCTTGATACCACTCACGCCAGGAGTACGTACAGTTCCTTAAAAATATTGGTCCTCCGCGTCTCCAATGCAAATGCAACGGCAGAGGGCCAGAAATGCCCTTCTTTCAACTGCACAGGAACCAGGAGGAACTAGATGGACTTTAGGGGGCGGTAAGGGTGATCAACCTGCCTGCCCCCCCTCCCTCCGGCTCAGAATGTTCTCAGACTGCCTTCAGGGCTACCTGTGTTGCCCACCCGCCCCTGGCTTAGGGACAAATCGCCTGGGAGCCACAGAGAACGAAACGGAAGGATGAGCAGAGCAGAGCAGAACAGAGGGAGCTAGTATCAGGGCCCCAGAACCAGGGCCTACCCTCCCGCCATCCTCTGTTGGAAAGAAAAAAGAAAAGAGAGAGAGAGAGAGAGAGAGAGAGAGAGAGAGAGAGAGAGAGAGAGAGAGAGAGAGAGAGAGAGAGAGGAGAGAGAGAGAGAGAGAGAGAGAGAGAGAGAGAGAGAGAGAGAGAGAGGAGAGAGCCAGCGCGCCAGTTCCCGCCAAGCCCAAAGGACTCACTTGGCTTCGTTGTACCTCCCTTGGAAGAAGGAGAACAGCCCTCGGATGTAGAAGGCGGCGGCCGCAGGCAGTGAGAGCTGGGAGCGAGAGAAAACACGCAGCCCCATTAACAGCTACGAGGAGGAGGAGGTGCCCGCCCAGGACACGGGGCCGAGCCTTCCCGTTCAGCCAACTTAGCAGAAGGCTCGAGCCTAGACACCGTTCAGCTTGGTTTCCTGATATGACCGGGGCGGTCCCACCCTCAAGACCAGCTGTTTCTTAACATTGTCCTCCAAAAACCCGAGAGACCCCCCCCCCGCAGTCCCCGATCGCGAGTCCCCATAGGCTCTTGGCCTACAACTCCCAGGAATCCTGACTCGCTTGGATTCCTGGGAATTGTAGTCCAAGAACAACTGGGGACCACTGCCTTGGAAGCATCACAAGTCTGGGCATGTTTTTTTTCCTTTTCTTTTCGGGTCCACAGCTCTACTCCCCTCCCCTTCCCGCCCCTTGCTTCTTTTGTCACTGTTTTACACACTCACAAGCTAGCAGGAACAAGCAGAGGGACCTTGTGTTACAATTCCTCTTGAGTAGGGCACGGACACACTTTCCAAGCCAGATTCCTCACCACTGGCTCTGTAACAATGACTACTGGCTCCTGAAGGTAGCCTACGAACGCCGCCACTTACCTCACAGGGAAATCGTGGTCTGGATTTATTCTTTCCAGTAAATTGTAAAGCTGAAATCGAGGAGAGGAGGGGGAAAAACATTAGCCTTCACCAGGGTACCAGGCTAAAATAAAATAAAATAAACATTAGCCTTCACCAAGGTACCAGGCTAAAATAAAATAAAAGTTAAAACTCCAAAGGAAAGGGGGAAAACTCCTGAGAGGTCTCCATCCAAGCAGGTTGCAAAACTAGGACCAATACCATGGGCGAGAAAGTCATATAATGGCAAAAATACATATAGTGTCATTCAAAATTAAAAGCCAGCGCCAGTCAAAATTATAAACAGGCAGGCTTTATATTGCAGGCACGAGTTTTCACCAAAAACCCTGAATACCTGTTAAAACAATCATTATCGGTAAACACCAGGCAGTCAATCAAAATTATAAAAATATTGACCGACACTGTACAACAGCTACAGGGTTTTAGCCAAAACCACTCAGTATCTGTTACGTATCAACACAGTGTACATGCTGGTCTTAATGTTGCATATATATTTTTTTTGCAGCAGTGAATGTGTTAGTTCTGGAACTGGCAACTTTATTATCCTGTTGTATGAAATGGCTTCATATTGTTTCCAAAACCCGGATAAGGGTAACAAAGAAGATGTTTCAAACCAGAGGCGGCTTGGATCCTCAGGGGTTTAGGGTGTCTGCAATCCCCAGACATTTTGACCGCTACCAATCCAAGCTGTCAAGAAAATTCTAGGAACAGAGAGACAGAGAGACAGAGAGAGAGAGACAGAGAGAGAGAGAGAGAGAGAGAGAGAGAGAGAGAGAGAGAGAGAGAGAGAGAGAGAGAGAGAGAGAGAGAGAGAGAGAGGCAGGGCCCATACGTCCTGGTGCCGGTTCCCCTCCCGGATGTACACGCTGGCGAGGTTGGTGACAATGAAGGCCCAAAGCTCCTGATGGGTGGTGAGCTGGCGTCGGCAAAGAATCCATGCAGAGAAAGAAAAAAAGCCGGGATCAAAACCGTGTGTGTGTGTGTGGTTTCTCCACATGTACGCACACACCCTGCTTCGTGGCGTGGGTTGGTGGCAAGGCAGAATGTTTTTGTTTCCCCGAAGGCGAGCCTCGGGGCGTTAAGGTTATGCCCATCGGCCTCGAGGACAGGGGAAGCGGCCTTACCCGGAGGGCGGTGGTGAACTGGGCCTCGGCGTTGTCCATGCAGTTCACGGATATGCAGTACAAACCCTTCGGGGGATGAACAAGGAGTTGTATTGTAAAATAAGCAAGAGACCCCAAGGAGGAAGAGGGAGGGAGGGAGGGAGGGAGGCACCCACAAAGAGAGAGAGAGAGAGAGAGAGAGAGAATGTGTGTACCTGCCTGCACAAAAGGGGTTTAAAAACCCACTCGGCGTCATGAAGTTAAACGCAAGTACATCAAGAGAAAACACGCGTTTAATCATTTCCCTAAACCCGTCCCCACAGGAACGAAGGAGAGGAGTGTGCGCCAGGCGCACCGCCCTCCCAAGCTCTAGGAAATGTTTGTTTTATTTTGCCAGCCTCCGTTCTCCCAAGAAGGGATACCTTTATGCCCGAGTCCCAGCCACACCGCCCAGCTTAAGCCATAGGGAGGGTGACATCGGCTGGGAGCCGCGGAGGAAGCGCCTTTGCAGGCGACGGGAACCCTCCCGGGGTCCAAAGGGGGGGGACCTGGCCTCGCCGCCCGGGGGAAAGCTTACCAGGAGGGTGTGCAGCTGAGCGGCATGGTTCGAGAACAGCCGGGGCGACTGCTGACAGAGCTGGCAGACCTGAGAGATCTAAGGGTGGAGAGAGAGATGGGGAAGGGGGGGGAGAGAAACAGAGTATGGTCAAGAACAGCAATGCATCGTGGGCCCTCTGCTCCCACCCTGGCATCCCGGAGCACAGACAAGAGAGTTCGATTCCCCAAACTGGGCCTTCCTAAAAGGGCCTGGACTCTATCTACTCCCTTCTGGCTCTGTTGTCCTAAGATTAACTGACACACACACACCCCCAGTGACTTTTCTCACAGGTACCATGGCTTGTATTCAACTTCCTCCTTCTCCTGATAAGAAATACACACACACACACACACACACACACCGCCAGAAGATGGGTCATCAGCTTTGCTCCTCTGGCTCCCTGAATCCAATCTGCATCTTGTGCTGCAGACAGAAAGGGGACTACAAACCCAAGTAAATTCGCCCGAGGTTCTCTGGGAGCCCCATGGGGAAGGACGGGCGAAGCCCGGCTCAGAACGCAACGCAAGGCTCAAGCCTTTACCTCCTGCAGGGCGGTGGCTTTGTGGCCCGTGACCAGGCGGGCACATGATGATATGCTCCAGCAGGATCACTTGGAAGGACGATAAGATCGGACTGCAGTCGAGCACTGGAGGAGGAGGAGGAGGAGGAGGAGGGTGAGAAAAGCGGTGCCTTGGAGCCAGAATGAGGAAAACCCCGGTTGTGTTTCCAGAACGACTCTGACGGCGACGGTCTCCCCCGCCCCTCCCGGCCCTTCAAGCTCCCTCCAAACCCCTGCCTCCTTCATCGGGGAAGGCGAAGGGTCCCACAAAAGGACCGACCCCCAAGCAAAGGGAACCAACTATGCAGCATCGCTCGTGGTGAGCTTTGCAAGGAAAAAAAGTACCTCTGCTGGCAGATAATTTTGAATTAAGGTCGTTGGGGGGGGGGAAACAACCAGGCTGCGAAGGGAACAGCTTTGCTTCTACCAGCGGGAACGGAGGCTCTGCTTTTGGCAAAAAGGAAAGGAAGACACACACACACACACACACACACAACTCCCAATCCCAAGAGGATTCCAACACAGACACCCACCCACAGCACCACCACCACCACCCTCACACACGGCTCCTCACTTTTGAGTTTCTCCAACTGCATCAGGGCCTTGTCGGTGTACTTCTGGGCCTTCTCCAAGTATCCGGCCTGCATGGAGTGCATGACGGTCACCTGGCAGAGAAGACCAGAACCCAGAGCAGTCAGGCTGCAATTCCACAGCCAAAGAATATATATATTTTAAATGGAAAGGATCGGGGGGGGGGGGGGGGAATTCTGTGCCTTGCAGCAAGCAAGCCTAACCTGCTCCACAGAGCTGCAGAATAAAGTGTCCCCCCCCCCCCCCCCCGGAGATGCCAAGACCACAGCTCGACAGCTGCGCCATTTGAAGTGGCAGGCTTAGAAAACCTGTTAAAACACTCCTCCGCCTTAAAGGGACACACACACACATCCCCCCCCCCCGAAAAATTTGGGCATTGTGGATTGCCGGCTCCAGCTCCCTCCCACCCACGGCCCACGATGCGGGGGAAAAACCCCCACAGAAGTCTGGTAGAGGAGAACCTGCTATGCCTGGGATCAGGCTTTTTTATTATTATTTTTATTAATTTTATTATAAAACCAATAACCAACACCCCAGACAAAAACAGTGACCCCCAGGCATCTGATGCATTGGATATACATTGATAATAAAACAAATTCAAATTAACAATATGTACAACTCTATATAAATTAACAATCCGCAAGGTTTACTTAGCTTTTAACGTTTTAATTACCCCAAATTGGTCAAACATACTCATATAATTCAGTAGCTTCTCAAACCATTCCTCCTCTTTCTCATTGACCTTAAACCCTTTAATTCTGCGTATCTTCATAGTTAGGTATTCTAAAATTATAATATTATTTAATTTTTTTTCCTCCATTGATTCACCCCTAGCTCTTCTGCACTTTTCCAATTACTCGCTATGACCTGTCTGGCTGCAAATGGGAGAGACAGCATCCATTTGCAGGACCGCCCAAGTCTCCGCTGGACGAGAAGGGAAATGACCACCCACCTCTGCTTGCCATATACATTCTGTCCATCAGAAGGGACCGAGCTGGAAGGAACCAGCGCCAGAACTAGGCACAGCTTCCATCATGGGGCTCCTTGAGTTGGGGCGGGGGGGGGGGGGGGGGGGGGAGAAATACAACTGACACACAGGTAGAGGGCAGCCCACTCACCAGGTAGACCAGGACGCACATGTGCTCCTTCGGCAGCCAGTGGAAGAGGTCGGCGGGGTTGCTGGGCAGGATCTCGTCGTCGTGGAGGGTGGAGATGGTCTGGATGCACTGCTGGAGCTGCTTCAGGCAGGCACGGCTTGACGCTCTTCACCTGAGCCCCGCAGGAGGGGAAGAAAGACGGAGGTGGAGGGGGGGGGGGACTTTTGCCTGGGAAAGGACGCACCACGTGTGCAAAAGGACACGCCTTCCCTACAGAGTTGTGAAGTGGCTTCTTCTGGGGGGGGGGGTGGAGGAGGAGGAGGAGGAGGGGGAAGGGAGCCCGTCGGCAGCCAGCGGCCGACCACCCACCCAGGCCAAAACAGGCAGCCTTGGGTCCCTTCTGGCTCCTGGCCAAGCTGCTTCTCCAACAGCTAAGCATCTAAAGGAGTCCAATGTTTCAGTGACCTTAGATTTTCCCAGACTGGAGTTAATTAATTGCTTTTCTCAGACTTTCAACAGAGAAGTTTACTTTCGGTTTTAACACTTGGAGGAGGAATGCGGCTCGATATATTTCATCTCGTAAACCTGCTGAACTGAGTCTCTCAAAGGGAACGCTCAGGTGAATTAAAATGTTTCTTCCTCACACGAGTATCTCTCTGAAGAATGCAAGCCGTTTCATTGTTCTGAAGCATTCCAATAAGCTCCGACAACCAGACAGCCGAGATTTAGCATCTCGCCGCGGCCGTGTCCAAGCCACGCCCGCCCCCACCGAGCCACTTCTGCTCTCACCTGTCCGGCGTCCAGGTAATGCGTCACCTGCAGCACCAGGAAGAAAACCCGGAGCGACTCCTTCTGGATGGGGTTGCCCTGCCAGTTCTCCACGATCTGCCCGCACAGGGTGAGGAGGGGGTGCACCTCCTGCAGCTTCCGCTCCATCAGCAACAGCTACGCCCAGAGAGAAAAGGAAACAGCAGGATTGGGGGTGGGGCGAGGACTTCCCAAGGGACACAAATATCTATAGAGGGCCTTGAAACCCAGAAGGGACCTATGGTTATTTTTGCTGCCAGAGATTAACGGGGCCACGTGCTTAGAAAATCGAAAACACATTTCAGGAGAGTGTGGAACTCTGTTTCCGCTGCTTGTCTACCCTTCCGGGGCGTTAAGGAGACAAGCCCTCCATGCAGATTCACCAGCCGAAACAGATTTTTTTTAAATCCTGAAACCCCAAGTTGAGGGGCACTCAACTTACCATGCCTTTGCTTAGGAGAAACAACGCTCTAAAAGAAAGAAAAAGTGAAAAAAAAATCAGATAGAACCCTAGAACACGCCAAAGATCACACAAAGCACAGGATATGTCCAGTAACCGAGTAACTCTTTCCCCCCTCCTTAGAGCAATCTGTACCCAATAACAAGGAAATGGGGATTTTAGCAGAGGCCTCCAGGATCAAGAAAATGTCCACCGTTCTACAACCGAGGAGCATGAAAGATTTCAGTCCTGGGACACTCTGAAAACCAACAGACTCAACTAATCCTCTTCCCATTCCCCCTTGGCCCGTGGAGATTCTGAAAGAGATCCCCTTTTCCTCACGGCCAGCAACAGAACGGGTGCCACCTTAACCCGGGTTAAGAAATTCCAACTCCTTGTTTTACGAGATGCTGCGATTGCTCTGGGTGCCTTCGCTTCACAGAGAAGACTCCGCCGTCCTCCCCGTGACTCCGAAGCGAGGCGACCTACCTGGTATATTCTGATCCTACCACGCGGGCATACTCAGCTCCGACGCCCAGAAGGTCACAGGCTGAAACCAAGTCCTTCTCAAGGGTGTGAAGTTGCTGCACAGAGAAATGAAATATATCTATATCTATCTATCTATCTATATCTATATATATATCTATATATATATATATACTGTATATATATAGGGTTACATTTCCATCAGGTGCAGGTAATGCAACTTACTGTTCCCCTGAGGCTCATCGCTTTTAAACCGAATTTAGCCCTGTTCAAAGAGGAGTTCCAAATAGCATAGTCCTGAATCGAGCTGGAATCCCTAGCATGTACATTTTATTGAAACAGCGACGCCTACGCTGGCTTGGACACGTTGTGAGAATGGACGACGGCCGGATCCCAAAAGATCTTCTATACAGAGAACTAGTGCTGGGAAAGTGCCCCAGAGGGAGACCACAGCTGCGGTATAAGGATATCTATAAGAGGGACCTGAAGGCCTTGGGAATGGACCTCAACAGATTGGAAACCCTGACCTCCAATCGCACTGTCTGGAGGCAAGAGATACAGCCTGGTCTACATAAATTTGAAGAGGCATTTGTCCAACAGGCAGAGGAAAAGAGGCAGGCACGGAAAGAACGAAACTCGAGGACCGGGCAAGAAACAGAATATATCTGCCCCCCGTGCGGTAGAGACTGCCATTCCCGAATTGGTCTATTTAGTCACACTAGGTGTCGTTCTTAGGATCTCTACTCCAGGCATGATACCATAGTCTTTCGAGACTGAAGGATGCCAATGATGAGCCCTGTTCAAAGAACCGCCAAACCGAACTTACCGCAAGCTGGAAGAGGAGACGGCAGTGCCAGTACGGAGTCTGCTGTGAGATCTGGATAGCTTTTCGCAGCAGGGGCTTCGCTGTATCCACCGAGTTCTGAAAAGTGGAGGCACGGTTTATGTAAAGCAAAAGAGAAGCACAAGCAATAGCCCGGTACTAGCAGAGAATAGGAAAAACAGCAGGCAGCAAAGCAACTGGGGACCATTACTAATGCTTTGTTGCATGACTGCACTCAAAGCATTTTATTTGCAATGATGCAAACCAACCCGAGAGAGCTAATAATACAAGACCATCTTTTAAGCTGACACAGTCAGCCTACAAATACTAAAAAGGATCATATAAATACCACTTTAAGAAACAGTAAGCAGAAGCAATACCTGTTTGCCAGCTCCAACAGGGTTTTAATATCTGTTTTTAAGACTAATTTGGTTAACGTAACACATTTTATTAATGTTATTCTATGTTACTCCTGACCACTTGTGAACTACTCAGCTTGACCAAGGGCTGGTATAAGGAATACACATGGACACACCAGAAACACACTTAAAGCAGCAAGAAACAGTAATCTATTTAAAAAAACGCCCCTCAGGGAGCCAGCCAGGATAAACTTGGGTGAAGAGAAAGGTTTTTGTTTGCAGAAAGCGAGCTAAGATATACCGAACAGTTTTTGAGGGGGTTCTGTTTTGTTTGAGAAGTGTCCCTAAGTTTCTATCTTGACAGCAGGAGTTCATATTGGGTGAACGAGGCAGAACAGTCAATTCTACTTAATTTCCTTTGACTAAATAATTCGATATGCACGCCAGCACGTTAAAGGCACCACAGCCAAAATAAAACAAAACACCCTGCCTGGGTTTCTCTTTACTCTGGCCCTGTAACAACCTGAAGTTTTTAAAACCTTCCCCCCCCCCTTTTTTTTTTTCATTCTCGCAAAACGCTGCTCTTTCACCAGTTATACGGGAGGCATATTGATGTCCACTTACCTCTTGGCAGTACAGTTCTGACAGGAGACTCGCTGCTTCGAACTTCACATCCTCAAATTGTTGAATCTAGCAGGACCCATGTTAAGCTAATAGGGTAATCAAGTGGCCGACTGGCCAGATGAATTAGAATCACAGTGTTTTAATATTAAAAGGAGGGTTCTGAAAGGCTACTAAATCCATGTTGTCGCTCAGGACAAAATCTGCAGCTGAAATGTGACAGCCTGCTAGTTTCTGATTAAATGAATCCATGTGCTCCTCCCACCACTTCAAGCCCTCTACAGGACTATCCAAACATGCATCTGAATGTTATCTAAAGGAGCCCACTAAATGTAGACCTAAAGAATCAACAGAGCTTTCTAAGTCTTTGTTCAGGCAGACCCACATGATGTTAACGTTCGAGGAGTGGGGGGGAAGTTCGCACAGGGTCCAGAATATAAGGATACATGTTGGGATATCAGCCACTGCAAAAGAAACAGGAGGGGGGGATGTCAAATTCATCACATCCACCAAAAAATGGAGGATATGCTGGCAGTTTGAGTTCTCTACCTAAACATGTCTCCTAGGCATCCACACTACTTTGCTGTAAGAGGATTCTGGGCCATGACGTTCCCCGATATAAGCCAGTCCCTTTTGACAAAAGGATTCTGGGATCTATATACCCCTCTAACAGTTGCTTTTGCAAAGGGGATACTGGGAACTGCAGTTCCCTCCCCAAATGTCTTCTGGCCCTCCATCTCTGCTGTAAGGGGGTTCTGGGATCCACAGTCTTCCCACGCACACACAGTGTCCTTCGATAATGACTTCATAGAATCAGAGATTCCTTAAGTTGGAAGGGACCTCCAAGGGCCATCTAGTCTGACCCCCTGCCATGCAGGAACCCCATCAAAGTATTTCCGACAGATGGCCATTCAGCCTCTGCTTAAAAACCTCCTCTAAGGAAGGAGACTCCACCACCCTCCTTTCCCCTTCTGTCTCTGCAATGGAGGGGATTAGTCTCCCCTTTCCAAGACCCCCTCCCTCCTGGGGTTGGGGGGGGGACTCCAGAGCCCATGTTTCCCCTTCTGTCTCTGCAATGGAGGGGGTTAGTCTCCTCTTCCCAAGACTCTCTCCCTCCCAGGGTTGAGGGGGGGGGACTCCAGAGCCCATGTTTCCCCTTCTGTCTCTGCAATGGAGGGGTCTCCCCTTTAGTCCCTCCCGGGGTTGGGGGGGGACTCCAGAGCCCTCCCCCTTCTGTCTCTGCAAAGACTCTCTCCCTCCCGGGGTTGAGGGGGGGGAACTCCAGAGCCCATCCTCCCCCTTCTGTCTCTGCAATGGAGGAGGTTAGTCTCCCCTTTCCAAGACCCCCTCCTTCCCGGGGTTGGGGGGGGGGACTCCAGAGCCCATGTTTCCCCTTCTGTCTCTGCAATGGAGGGGGTTAGTCTCCTCTTCCCAAGACCCCCTCCCTCCCGGGGTTGGGGGGGGGACTCCAGAGCCCATGTTTCCCCTTCTGTCTCTGCAATGGAGGGGGTTAGTCTCCCCTTTCCAAGACCCCCTCCCTCGGGGGGACGGACACTCCAGAGCCCATCCTCCTCCTCCTCACCGCCTTCTCGAGGTGGCCCCGGGCCTGCTCCCCGTTGCGGGTGTGGTGGTAGAGGACGGAGCCGAGCTGGAGGTGGGTGCGGGCTTCGACCCGGGCGGGGGGTTGCCGGGGCAGGACGGCCTGGAGGCAGTGGACGCAGAGGCGCACTTTGGGAGGGCTGGAGGTGCGGAAGTGCTCGGCCAGGCCCAAGAGGGCCACGTACCAAGAAGACTCCGAAGGCGGCGAGGAGGAAGAGGAAGAGGAGGAGGAAGAAGAGGCCGCCGCCGAAGGGGACGGAGAGGAAGCCGGAGGGAGAGCGAGAGGAGGAGGAGGAGGAGGAGGAGGAGGAGGAGGAGGAGGGGAGGAAGAAGAAGAAGAGGCCGCCGCCGCCACCGGAACCGTGACGCCTGAGGCCGAGGACGAAGAAGAAGGAGCAACCGCCGCCGCCTTGGAGGCACCACCACCCCCGCCGTTCTTGTGGTTGTTGGTGCTGCCGCCGCCGCCTCCGCCGCCTGAGGCCGAGGAAGAGGAGGAAGAAGAGCCCCCTCCCCCTCCTCCTTCTGAGGAGGGCGGCGGTTGAACGGCCGGAGGGGCGGCCGCTGAGGAGGCTCCGGCTCCGGAGGAAGAGGACGAAGAAGAAGAAGGAGCAGGGGCGGCGGCGGCGGCCGGAGAGGAGGACGAGGGAGACGGGCCGCCGCCTCCTCCGCCTCCTCCTCCGGCCGAGCCTCCTGAAGCGCCCACGGCGGCCATCTTAGATTTACCTCAGGAGGACGAGACGACGACGCCCCGAGGACCCGGATGGAGGCGCCACGGCGCCTGCGCGGCCGGGCCCTCTCCCCCTCGGCAGGACCCGGATAGGAGGGGGGAAAGCCGCACGGCGCCTGCGCAACGGCAGCGGCGGCGCGCGCCATGGCGGCGCAAAGGCTGACGGGAGGAACGGGCCTGGGTGAAGGAGGGAGGGAGGGGAGAACGCTCCGGCTGATAAACACACGGGCGGGGCGGGGCGGGAGGGAAATCAAACTGCGCCTGCGCAAAGAGGGGGGGTGTCTGAAAGCACCCTGGGAAAGCGAATCCCCCGGGCTCTGCCAAGTAGGTCTCAACGTTTCGGCTGCTCTCGCGATGTTTTGTTTCTGTTATGGATTGCTGCTCATCCTCTTTGTTTTGGTGACTGACGCTTAACTCATTGCAGGCGTTCCAGGGGTGTCATTGCAAGCCAGGAAAATTCATTTTTGTTGCTTTCATATTTATATCTTTATGTATATAATATATTTAAATAGATACATATACGTGTATAGATATTTAGGTATTCAGTATATGTGTATATATATTTATATATATATACATATATATCCATACTTTTACATGTGTCTTCATATATATATATATATATATATATATATATATATATATATATATATATATATGTGTGTGTGTATATATATATATACTGTGTGTATATATATATATATATATATATATATATATATATATATATATATATGTGTGTGTGTGTGTGTATATATATATATATACACACACACACACACACACACACACACACACACAAATACAATAAACTGATTTGCAAAATACACACAGCTGTTGATTTACACAATACAACAACAAACTGATTCAAAGTTCCATTCCTGCACAGCTTGGTTGTCGCACAGGCTGACGTGTGTTTTTTCCCCCGCGCTGCCTTATGGGAAACGTAGTCCAGGCCGCCGTTGGAGGGGAGGGGGACCGACGCCCCTGGCTCTGACGTCACGAGAGAGAGGCGAGGCCGGCCCGCGGTGCATTGTGGGAGGAGGGAGAGGGAGCCATGGAGGGCGGCCGGGATGCTCCAGGTGAGTCTTTCTGAGTCCCCCTCTTAAGCCCCGCCCACTTCCAGCCAGCCAGGTAAGCGCCCCCCCTCTAAATGCGGGCTTTTCTGCCTCTCTGACCCCCCAGTTTCCCCCTGGATCTGCCCCAAAACCATTCCATTAATGGCCATTCCACCTATTCCTTGCCTCCGTCCCCAGGTTTCCTGATTTTTTTACCATTTTCCCCACCCTCCCCAGCAAAACTCTCATTAAAGACCCGATATTTCCGTTTGCCCCCCCCCGCTTCGCATTAAAAATCTTAATTTCTTTTCCCCTCCTCCCCACTGAAATCCCGTTTGTTATTCGTTTTGATTTATACAACCCGGCGGCGTATAAATTATATTATTTATTTATTTGTTTTTATACTTGTACACCGCGCCAATTTCCCAAGAGGGAACATATATGGTATCTAAATTATATTACTTATTTATTTTCATGCTTATTAACTGCCCGGTTTTCCCTCGGGAACCCTGGGCGGCGTCCTGCAAGGGAAGAGGGGAGGGGGGGACAGATGAATTATATATGTAAGTTATATATACATTAGAAAGTATATTCCCTTCCTTATTAAATCTTATTTTAGCCTCCCCATAAAAATACTATATTTCCTGTTTAAAAGCCTATATTTTGCCTCCCTTTTAAACTATATTTTTCATTCCTGGTAAAAATTCTATTTTGCCTCCCTGTTAAAACCCTATGTTTTCTTTTCGAATAAAATCCTGTATTTTTTTTTAATTTTCCTCCCTTTAAAATCATCTATTTTATTTTGAATATTTTAATCTCCTTGGAAAAGGACTCAAGGTGGCTTACAATAATAATTGTCTCTTTACTTCCCCATTAAAATCCCAGTTTTCCACTGCATGGTCCAGAGTAGCCGTATAGCTAGATGGAGAGTGGCTGTTCTCCCTTGAGTCCCAGTGGGGGATTTGAACTCCCAACCGGTTGGCTCCAAAGCCAGAGACCTCGACCCCCTGAACTGTCCAGCCAGCTAACCTCTCTTTTAGGAAACGTGACTCAGAAAGCCGGCCAGTGTCTTCCCCCCCCCCCAACTTTATTAAAAATCTTGAGGACTAGAACCTTAACTTGTCTTTTGCCTTATGGTTCTCAACATTTTACCCACCCTGGCATTTTTGGACACCTAGGTGCCCTAAGCCAGTGGTTTCTCAACCAGTGGGGTCCCGAGATGTTCATGGACTGCAACTCCCAGAAATCCTGGCCAGCTCAGCTAGTGAGGAAGACTTCTGGGAGTTGCAGTCCAGGGAACATCTGGGGACCCCGCCGGTTGAAAACCACGGCCCTAAGCACATCCGATCTCGCCTGGTTTCGGAAGCTAAGCAGGGTCGGCCCTGGTTAGTACCAGGATGGGAGACCACCAGGGAACCCCTCCTCCATGCCTTGCCTCTGTGTCTCCCTCTCCCCTGCCTCCAGGCAAATCCAGCCAGTGGTTTCGGCTCACCACCTCCAAATCCGTCAAATCAGTCCTCCACCAGGAGAAGCTGATCGCCCAGAAGAAGCACGAGATCGAGGCCAAGATGGAGCGGCAGGCCAAACAGAACCACCTGACGAGGCAGCCAGCCGCCCAGGCTAGCGAGTGAGTGGGGTTTTTGGAATTTCCCAGGGCCGCGTCAGGCTCTCCTCTCCACTTCCGGGACAGAGTCAGGCTTTCCCTTTTCATTCCGGAAAGGGGGTTTTCAATCTCGTTGTTCTGCTGAGGACAGTGACAATCGAGATGTATCTATCTATCAGAAAAGGGAGCCCTTGGCGGTCACGCACCCCTCCCTGGGAACCCGGCGCGGGGGGGGGGGAGCGGCCTTTTTAACCTTTAACGCCCTTCCCCGCTTGCCTTCCAGCGACGACAGCGGCGACGGCGAAAGCCCCGTCTCGAATAAGTTCGCCAACGACGGCAGCTTCCTGCAACAGTTCCTCAAACTGCAGAAGGAGAAGTCGGAGAGCGGTGAGTGGCGCCCGCGAGTGGCCCTTGGCTGTGCCCCCTAACCCATGCTCTTTGGGGCTTCGTACGTCCTGCCGGGTTCACCGAAGACGCAGGACTGGGCGGTGTTTCCGGTTTAAGACAGAACAAGCAACCAAATCTGGCGGCTTTGGGCTGGGGGAACGGTCTGGGCCTTCTTTGTGGTAGCTTTCTCCGCGGCCCCAACCCAAAATGCATTAGTTTTTTTGTGTTTCCTCTCGCCTGGCTTTGGCTGAGAGGGTGACCCAGTGGGGTTTCCCCTTGCTTTGTTCCTTGGAGATTCCCTCAGCTTTCGCCCAGTGAAATCCTGCATACCACTTCACTGACATGGAGCTTGGGATGGGGGGAAGGCAATTTATTCCTGAAATCAGCAGTTAGCTCCTGCGGATCGGCTGCTGAGGTCAGCTCGTTGGCCAGCTGGTTAATACGCATTTATAGCTGGATAGTTCCGTAGAGTCACAATTGCTTACGTACAGCAACTTGCTAATGTGGTAGGAGCCCTGTATCCTCAGGGAATCATCCCTAAGCCCCTCCGCGGGTCCTGCAGATAATAGAAAAAAACCTATATAGAACCCCTAAGGGTTCTTAAGTTCATGGTTAAGTGCTCTTATAGCCCTGAGATGGAAACTGTTCAAGACACGATCAAACGTTAATTTAAAATTACCTTTAACCAATTAAGCCTCGTGGTGCAGTGGTCAAATTACCTTTAATCAATCAGCCTTGTGGCGCAGTGGTTAAATGCCTGTACTGCAGGTAAAACTGTGCTCACGACCTGGGTTCAATCTCTGGTAGCAGGCTCAAGGTTCACTCAGCCTTCCATCCTTCCGAAGTCGGTAAAATGAGTACCCAGCTTGCTTGGGGGGGGGGTCAATGTGTAGCCTGCACACTGTAATTAAAAAAATTGTAAACTGCCCAGAGACTACTTGTAGTGGTATGGGGCGGTATATAAGCAGAACACTTTGCTTTGCTTTAAATTAAATTTAATTTAATTTAATTTAAAATTACCTTTGAGGATTTGGGAGAGCTCCCAGACCATTCATAGCAGTGGAACGTTTTTTAAAAAAATGTTTTTTAATCCGTATATCCCGCCCCTTGTTTCCTCTCCAGGCGCTTCCTCCAGTTCTGCCAAGCCCCCGGGCGCGGCCGCCCTTCCAGCAGCCAAAAAGCCCCCCTCCGCTGGCAAACGCCCCAACCTCAGCATCAGCAGCATGCTCAGCCAGGTCAAAAACTATACGCATTCCAAACAGATGCCCGTCAGCAACCGCCTGAGTGTTTTCCAGTCTCCGGACGACGAGGAAGACGACAAAGATTACGAGCAGTGGCTGGAGATCAAAAGTAAGTCCTAATCCCCCCCCCTCCCGGGGATGTGGCGGTTGTTTGTCTCAGACATTCCCCATACCGGTGGCAGGCCACAAGAGCGGGGAAAAGGCCACGGCGGTGTCCTTAGGGCATGTCCAAACTTCGGCCCTCCAGATGTTTTGGACTGCAACTCCCGCAGTCCTTTGCCGTTGGCCGTCTTAACTTAGAATTCTGGGAGTTGTGGTCCAGAACATCGGGAGGGCCAAAGTTTGGACATGCCTGCGCTGCCAGGCCCTTTCAGTGACATATTTCAGGGCAGGATCAGACCCCAGGGAGAGGCGTTCGCTAGATCGGAATTCCCCAAGCTGGAGAGACCACCGTCCCAAAGAGGGTTTGCGAAACGGTGGATAGATAGCTTAGGGACCGATGGAGGCCTCTCACAGAGACCTTTTTCATGGGAGAAACGCAGGAGAGAAAAGCCAACCCTGTATCTTTCTCTCATGCATTATGCCCGCGAGCGAGGTGCGGTTTAAATTTAGGGAATTAAACAACTTGAAGCAATTTGTTTTTTATTTTATTTTTTAATTGGGGAGCAGAGAATGACACATGTTTATGTCAAGAGGTCAAGGCAACCAGGCAGCCCGCGGTGGTTTCCTTCTAAGGGTTCTTTCGTGCAGTCTCATCCTCTTTTACCATGTTTCCCCCCCAAATAAGACAGTGTCTTCTATTAATTTTTGCTCCCAAAGATGTGCTAGGTCTTATTTTCAGGGGATGTCTTATTTTTCCATGAAGAAGAATACGGTACACATTTATTATCTTATTATCGGGGAGGCCTTATTTTCAGGGGATACCTTATTTTTCAGTAAGAGGCAAAACTGTAAGTAGGTCTTATTTTTGGGGAAACAGGTTATTTTATATATTTATATTTTAAAATGGGATGGGAGCAAGGCATGTCTAGAGCAGACACGGGGGATTTTGATTTTGATTTCATTTTTTTGTTTTGTTTCCCCTTTCAAAATCCACACCCTTCTGTGATGTCCTTTAGGGACGGTCGCAGTTCCGTGGTCCGTTCCGCCGCTCGTGGCCTCGAGGCCACGACTTCCGCAGGGCCTTTCCTCCTCTGGAAACAAACGTAGCAGAATCAGAGCAAGGAGTCGCCCGACTGCTGTATTTCCTTTGGCTCTGAAAGCTGGGTGGGAGGTTTTTTTTTTGTTTTGTTTTTTGGTTTGCCTTTGGGATACCTTCCTTCAGCCGTTATCCCCTTGATAGATGAGCGCTTTAGGTCCTGTTCATCAGCCCGGTTTTTAAAAAGTGTCAGGGGTTTTGTGTGTGTGTGTGTGTGTGTGTGTCTCCATGGTTTGATCCTTTTTCTCCTCGTTCCACCCCCACCCCACCCCCCCACCCCCGTCGTGACCCCACCTTCCTCCTCCTTCTCCTGCCTCCTACTTGCTGTGGTTCTTAAAGAGGGGATTGTGCCTGTTGAGGGTGTGACTTGAGAACCCCAGTACTGACAGCCTGCTTAAAGTTTGTCCCCCAGAGGACGGCAAGACCCGCCGATTGGTGGAGAAGCTGGCCAAGGTGGTGGCCGAAGGGGGCCCCGAACTGGAGAAAGTGGCGCTGGAAGATGGCAAGGACAACCCGGCTTTTGCGTAGGTTCAACCCCACCCCAATGAACCTCATAACTCGAGGAAGCCCTGCAGAGCTGACGAGGGATCCTCTAAAGCAGTGAGGCCCAAACTTCGGCCCTCCAGATGTTCCCCACCGCTCCTTTTGTCATTGGCAATCTAAGCTTAGAATTCTGGGAGCTGTGGTCCAAAAACATCTGGAGGGGGCAAAGTTTAGACACTCCTGCTCTAAAGCAATGGTTCTCAACCTGGGGGGGGGGTCGGGACCCCTGGAAGGGGGGGGGTGTCGAATGGCCATTTCACAGTGGTCGCCACGAGCCAGTAAAGAAAAAGGCACAAACGGCTTGGGTCTGGAGGAGGGGGGGGAGGAAGGGGGGAGTGAGTTAGAGCTTGATAGGTTGGAGGGGGTGTCAGTCAGTGGCACCGGAGGCTGTGATTGGCTGAGGGTGCCTGTGCAGGGAAGTTCTCTATGTTGGTATCTCGTTTCCCCCTTTGGGGAGATTCTTGCCTGCCAGGGCCTCCCGTGTCGGGTGCAGGATCTTTTCCAGGGAAACCCTTTGTCTCTTTAACAGCATTCTCCTCCCTCATCAGGTTTCTCCATGACAAGAACAGCCCGGCATTCCTTTACTACAGGAAAAAACTGGCCGAGATGTGGAAGAAGAATCAGTGCCCGGAGGAGACGCCCCCTGCTCAGAAAGGTAGGGTGAGGCTGCGTGGATCACAGTGACGGCTCGCTTTCTGCCCCCCCCCCCACCCACAACATGTTTTGTATGTGAAGATAATCCCCTGCAAATAGGTCCCGATTCATTGGCTCGTTCTGTCCGAACGGTGCAGATCAAGGAAAGAGTCGCTTAGGCAGGGGATGCTGCAAAATGTAGATTTTTTTTAAAAAATCCAAGCATTAACTAGTTCAAAATAATCATGATTAATCCCTGGCTTGAGCATAAACATAAACCAGGGTTTGGGTTTTTTATATATATATATATTTAAAAAAAACAATTCTGGCTTGGGGTTACGTCCGGAACCCAACCTTAACGCTGGTTTGTTTGCTGGTTATAAGCTGGGATTCTACTGGTTTAGTGTTACCTTATTGTGGGTAGGTGTACCCAAAGTTGGGGCTGCTCTCTGCAGCTGTCCTGAAACGGCAGCTGACAACGGGGGGGGGGGGGAGAAAGCAAATCTTACTTGAGAAGACAAAATAAGCATTGGCACAAGATTATCTCGGATAGAATCCGATGAGATGTTCATATCTCCGGACTGCTTGTTCAGGTCTCTAGGGCAAAATTGCAAGCGTTCAGTGTGTTTAGATTTTTGACTTTCTAAAACTAGCTGGAGGCAATTCGACAGGTTTGCTTTCCCCTTCCTTTTGGGACTCTCGCGTGCTCAAACTTTATCTGTGTCGGGGGGAAAACACACACAAATAGGATCCAGCTAGTGGTTTCCCCATGTACATCATGGAGAAAGGCGTGCAAATCGAATTGTGTTCGGGGCCCGGATCAAATTCCTTGTAACAGAGAACATTCAGGACTGGGTGGGATCCATCCCAGAGTCCTGGATTTTCCTGCCAAACCTCAATTGATTAGAATCATGAGAGTTGGAAGGGACCTCCAAGGGCCATCCAGTCCAACCCCCTGCCATGCAGGAACCCCCATCACAATATTTCCGACAGATGAACCCACGCAGAATCCTCATTAAACAGTTTGGTGTGGACGCCGACCTGTGCATAGGTGGGCATGTATTTTCTTTATTTCCCTAGGATTATGAGAATTGTGACTGTCGTTTTCTGTTTTATGCTTGTTCGCGGCGGGACGGAAATAAAAGGCAGCAATTTTGTTGGTTAAACGAATCCCTCTTCCCGCTTATTCCCCTCCCCTTGGGGTTCCCGGAAGGCAGGTTTAGCTTATGGCTCTTAGGTGGTGTGAAAGGGACCACCGTACTGACAAGCTGCTTAAAGTTTCACCCCCAGACGACAACGAGACCAAGGAGAGCGCCGAGAAGCTGGCCCGCTTCGTGGCGGACGGGGGCCCCGTGGCGGAAATGGTCGCCCTGAAGAACCACCGAGAGAACCGGTTGTACAGGTGAAGCTGGAAGAGATGCCCTGGGGTGGGGTGGAGGGGGGGGGTGAAGCAGATCCTTCCCGTAGCAGATAACCTTTTGGTGGGGCACCAAGGTAAAGTCACTCGATCGTTGGACAGAATAAAAATAAGAATTTTAAAACTGCAGGGCTGGAAAGGGCCCTCTAGAGAACATATAGTCCAGCCTGGTTTGAGGAGGCCCCTGCGGGGGAAATCCAACTCCTGACCACTGGCTCTGCAGCCAAAGACCTCAACCCCAGAGCTGTCCATTGGTTCAGTAACTCCTCCCGAGTTTTGTTTTTTCAAGCAGCAGAAAACAAAAGTGTTGTTTTGAAAGGATTATCTGTGGTGACAGGGAGTTGTTTTGCCGATAGTCAACAAAGCAAAAAGGGCACTGCTTGTATTCCGCCCCCGTAGCACAGTGGTTAATTAATGAGGTGCTGTTTAAGTTTCGGGCCTTGCGCACCGGAAGGGAGTCCAGCCAGCGCCTCGTTGGCAAGCGGCGGTTTTTCCTCTCTGCCTTGTGTGATTTCAGCAATGAGATCGTGGCCGGCGACTAACGAATCAGGCCGATTAAGTCTCGCGCGTGGCACAAGGTGCGCTGGTGTTTGCATCCGGGCGAGAAAAAGTAGGATATAAGCGAGAAAGTTGAGGCCCCTGGTCCTTATCAATCTTTTTCTGCACACCCTTCCACGTCATGTTCCGTTTTTGGGTCTGCACAGGTTTCTGTACGAGCCCAACAGCTCCGGCTACAAGTACTACCGGGAAAAGCTGGAGGAGTTCCGGAAAGCCAAAGAGGACACAGAGGGCATGCCCCACATCGCAGAAGGTGCCTCCAAACGCAAAGCCCCGCCCGAAGCCGCCCCCTCCGCTTCAACCTCAACAGTAGCTTCTCCGGCACCGAAGCCGATGGCCTCGTCCGGGGCCAAGAAGAAGCGGAAAAGCCGATGGGGTCCAGAGGAGGAGAAAGTGGATCTCCCTCCCCCTGAGCTGGTCCAGCAGACAGAAGAACCCTTGCCCACCCCACTCTCTGGTAAGTATCATAACCGTATTTATTTTCTACTTTCCTTCTTAGTCAGAATTCAAATTACAGTGGGACCTAAATGCCTCGTACAGTGGTCCCCTGCCCCGTTCATGGTTCATATATTGCCGGACCGCTATATTGCCAGACCGCAGCATATGAACAAAGGCCCCCTGGGGTAAGGGGCGGGAAGGCGTGAACGGGCCTGTAAGGGCCTTCCCAGGCCATCTGGGAGGTCCCCAAAAGCCTTCCCTGTAAACCAAAAGTCACTTCCGGTTTGCCGAAAATCTTTTCTGAGGCTTCCAAAGAAATGATTTTCCACAATCCGGAAGTCACTTCCGGTATACCTAAAATGACTTCTGCTTTACTTCTGCTTCACAGGGAGGCCCTTTTGGCTCTGGAAGTTACCGTAGTAAAATACAGGCTGACGGGTTGTGTTAAAAGCCGCGCAAAAGTCATTTTGAAACCGGAAGAGAGGGGGAAACCGTAGTAGGCCGTTAAGTGGTTGCGGGAGGGATCGAGAGAGATTTCTGCTTGGGGGCGAGTTTAACCTTTCTGTGGTTTCGCGTCCCTCCAGTCCAGGACCTGAAAGGCCTCGGGTACGAGAAGGGGAAGCCAGTCGGATTGGTCGGGGTGACTGAGCTCTCGGACGCCCAGCGGAAACAGTTGAAGGAACAGCAAGAGGTAAACTGAGGCAGGGTCGGTCGGGCTGTGAAGTGCCTCCCCCCACCCATTGCTTCCGATACCTGCACGGATCCTGTTGCCTTTTTTGTTTTGTTTTTTGCACACCCTGAATTGTGCACACCACCGTGTGCCTTCTAAGCAAGGGGATTTACAAGGGAATTGAGGAGTTTCCCCCCCCCCCGCTTGATTGGTTGTGATTATGATTATGACGATGATGATGATGATGATGATGATGATGATGATGATGATGATGATGATGATGATGATGATGATGATGATGATAGTAATAATAGGGACAATCTTAGATCGGCAGAGCTGGAAGGAACTCTTGGTTATCCAATCCAGCCCCTGTTGTGGACGTTGAAGGGGGGAAGCAGTCTAGATGGTCCTGGACCACAACGCCCACAGTCTTTTGCCATTGGAAAGACGAGGCTTGGAATTCTGGGAGGTGTGGTCCAAAACGCCAGGAGGGCCGGAGTTTGGACGTGCCTGGAAGACTGCTGGCATGGTTGTTGTCAAAACTCCACCCATGGGGTTGTTGTGATGGCTTCAAGGCATCGGATCCCTGTAATCGCCCTCTCCTGTCTCGGGGAGTGGGGGGGGAGGAATAACAATCTTAGAACGGCAAAACTGGAAGGGACCCTCTGGAGCTCATCTAGTCCATCCCCCTGTCAAGGAGTCCCCGTATGGGAAATCCGTCTGCAGCCAGGGGCCTCCACCCCTGAGCACTCTAGCCGTTTCGCGAACTCCCGCTGTTTTGCCATCTTTCCGCGCGTTCCTCCGCGTAACCTCCCCTCGTCCTTTTCTCGACACCACCCCATCCCCTGACCGGGGGGGTCCCACAGATGCAGCAGATGTACGACATGATTATGAAGCACAAGCGCGCCATGCAAGAGATGCAGATCATGTGGGAGAAGACGGTCAAGGAGCACAAGTCCGGCTACGACAGCGACGAGGAGGTGGACAGCGAGCTGGGCACGTGGGAACACCAGCTCCGGCGCATGGAGATGGAGAAGACGCGAGGTACAGGGCTGGGGTGTGTGCAAGGAGGAAGCCCCAAGTGACTCCGTTCTGGGTTTTGGTCCGAACTACAAAATTACTCCGTTCTGGGTTTTGGTCCGAACTACACAATCTGTTAAACATTTTTTTTTAAAAAAGCAAGTAGGAGCCTCTTGTCTCTCCAAGCACCCGAACCACTGCTAACTTTTCTTCTCTCATTTTTGTCTTTTTTACCTCTGTGTTTGCTTTCCGTGCGCAGAGTGGGCGGAGCAGCTGACGCAGATGGGCCGGGGGAAGCATTTCATCGGGGACTTCCTGCCCCCGGACGAACTGGAAAAATTCATGGAGACCTTCAAGGCGCTGAAAGTAAGTCCCGGCTCTCAAAAGAACACGCAGGCTGTCTCTCTCTGGTTCTTCGTTTATTCGGCGCAGAGGTTGAACTACAGCGCTGCAGTTCAGACTCTGCTCTCAACAGCCTGAATTTAATCCTGATGGGCTCAGGTTGCCAGCTCGAGATCGAATCAGCCTTGCATCCTTCTGTGGTTGGTAAAATGAATACCCAGATCACTTGGGGTTAGTGCGTAACCTGCATAATCAAAATTCAAGATACCTCTATTTTCCCATCTGTAAGATGTGCACCCACACACACATACAAACACATTTTTCCAAACTCACATTCAAGGTTCACAACTGGGTGGGTTCTCTCGGCTGGCTTCCGTGGTTCAGAAGACCCTCAGTTTTTAGTCTTAACAACTTGAGACAAAAACAGAGTCTTCTATACAGAAAAATACTGCAAGCATAATATATAAGCATTCTGCTTCTTACTTTTTGGGTGGGTTTTTTTTTATTATTGCACCCGGCCAGCAGGTACTGCTTTCTCTTTAAAAATAAAAATAAATAAATAAATTATGTTCTGTTTGGCTCATCTTTGACCTCCAGGAAGGCCGAGAACCCGATTATTCGGAATACAAGGAGTTCAAGTTGACAGTAGAGAACATCGGTTACCAGATGCTGATGAAAATGGGCTGGAAGGAAGGAGAGGGCCTGGGATCTGACAAGCAGGGCATCAAAGCTCCTGTCAACAAGTATGTTGCTTTCCTTTCCTTTCTCTGGTCTTGCCGCAGGAGAAAAAACTCGGGGGGGGGGGGGAGTCGGAGTGAATTCTAGGCAGGAAAGACCCCTCCCCCTGCCTTGCCAGCTCTAAGGGGTGGGACGTACTCACATCTGACTTGGCTGCGTCTCCCCCCCCCCCAAAGGACCCAGGGGATTTGAGACCGGGCTGCTTTAGGATACACGGGTCTCAGGTTCGAATCTCAGCTTGGCCACGTGAGCTCTCAATGCTGGGGGGGGGGGCGTGGAATCTGGCAGCTGTAAAAGCGCTCGTTAAAAGTTCACTCCAGGAGCCATGCTAGATTCCCTGGAGTCAGGATTGACTTGACCATTGGATGGATGGGTAGACAGACGGATGGATGGATGAGCACCAGCCCCCAAACTCAAAAAGAGACCAGATGATGAATGATTATTGGATTGTTTAAATGTCCAAACGTTCACCCTCCTGATGTTTTGGGAACCCAACTCCCAGAATTCCAAGCCTGTATTGCCAGTCGCAGGGGACTGTGGGAGTTGTGGTCCAAAACATCTGGAGGGCCGAAGTTTGAACATGCCTGTTAAAAAAGGATTATTTAGAACAGTGATGTCCAATCTTCGGCTCTCCAGATGTTTTGGACCACCACTCCCACAGTCCTTTGTCATTGACAATACAGGTTTGGAATTCTGGGAGTTGTGGTCCCAAAACATCTGGAGGGGCAAAAATTGGATAGCCCTGATTTAGAAGCTGCCGGGAGCTTCTTAGGGCCGCCGTTTGCTTTTCCTTTTGGGGGGGAAGCATTCCAGCAGCTGGATTTCACCCACGCTGATCTCCTCTGGATTAGCAGCAGTTTTTATGCCGTTGATGGGAAGACGACACTGGCCTGGGCAGTAGCCTTGCTGGGTGGAGGATACTGGGCATAGTAGTTCCCCAAAACCACCACCACCACCAAACAAAAACCCCTTCCCTCTTGATCCTGGACGAGACGTCCAACTTGGCTCCTTTTTGGAAACGCAGGGGCGTGACGGCGGTGGACGGGGCCGGTTTCGGCATCGACCGCCCCGCCGACCTGACCAAGGAGGATGATGAGTACGAGGCCTTCCGGAAGAGGATGATGCTGGCCTACCGGTTCCGCCCCAACCCTTTGGTGAGCTTCCCCATGTTGAATTTTTTTTTTTTAAAAAAAATTGAGGACCACAGTGGGGTGGTAACCTACAAAAATCCTCATCTCGCGCAGCCCCTGAACCGTAAGGTGAGTTTTCAACCAGTGAGTACGTGAAACCATAGACCCTAGTCCTGCAAATAGACCAAAAATTATATATATGTGTGTCTATTTATTGATCTGTCAATTTATTTATTCGTGATTCTAGTGCTGATTTTCCCTCTGTTTCCTTGCAGAATAACCCCCGGCGACCCTACTACTGACTTCGCCGCGAGCTGTCCTTCCCTTGTCTCGTTCTGCGAAGCAATGGATTTGCCCGTTAACTGTGACAACGTGACCCACACTGCTTCTCCTTCCTTCCTTATTTTACTCTCTTTTCATTCTATTTTTTGTGTAGCAAAAAAAGAAGAAAAAGAATCTTCTGTTTGGGTTATTTGCAGCCTCCTCTCCCTGCCCTGGTCAAGAACAATCTTGGTCCCCTTCTAAGTCCCCCCACCCCCACTACCCTGCATACTCTCATTTTCTCTGTGTACATATATATATTTTTTGACACGGTCCCGGGCAATGGAGGCGGAACCCGACAGATTTAAGTCCTAGATGTTTTTCAGGGACAGCGGAAAGGGGTGAAAACACGGGAAGAGAATGCGGGGCTCACACCTCTGCTGGCGTGGAATGGGCTCAGAAACGTTGGCGGAAAAAGTTGGGCGTTTCATTGCCTGCAAGGGTTCGCTGGAATGAAAGGTTTTTTTGTTTTTTTTTGCATTTCCTTGGATGAGTTTCCAGTCTAGACTGATCATTTGATCAGATCAGAACAGTCTGGAATAGTGTAAAATCACCCATTCGTTCACAAATCCGAGAGGCTACCCGTGGGGCGCTGGGGGTACCCCACCAGGCAGATCTCACGGCGAGCCTGTCGGAGCCCGAAGACGGAGCCGTCTTAAGTCCGCTTTCGTACGGATCCTTACAGGCATCGAGGTTTGCCTCCGAAGGTCATCGGGTGTGGGGAGCGGTCGGAAAACCGGACGCCTCCAGTAGGTAGAGCCATTGATGGAAAAACCCCGGGCGTCGACGTGCTCAATCGTCATCATGCCTCTGGCATCCCTGTTTAGTCATTGTCAGTCTCGACGCCCGTTGCGAACGCCCAAACTTGTGTATTATTATTATTATTATTATTTTCGAAAAGGCTTTTCTTGGATGGTTTGTGTGTGTGTCTGTGTGTGGTTATTGTTTTAACGACATACCGTAGAGTTAATGCTTTGGGCTTCTCGAAAACCTAGTTCAATAAAGTTAGAGAAAGAAAGGTTAACGCCCCATGAACGCACCCAAATTTCATCTGCGCTGCTGCTGCTGCTGCTGCTGCTCCGTGCAGGTGAGTGCATCACCGGAGCCGTTGGCGGCCTGCTGCCCGAGGGGAGGAGCCGGGCTCCGGACGCGTTCCTCCCGTGGCTTTTTAAGACACCTACCGTACCCTGTTGTGATTCCACCAGCCACGGCCTCCTTGTGGGCGTGAGAGAGACACCAGAAGCAGCTGAGCTGGCCTTCACGCCCGCAGGAGAGGAGATGCATCCAAGGACATCTGTTCTGCGGCCTCCCTAGCCACCTGTAACCAACACGATCGTCGTGGCACGTGATCAGCGCCCAGACTGGCGCCAAGTTGGGGTTAAGATGCTTTGCCGATTTGATTGGGGGGGGAGAGAAAGTTGGGCTGATGGGGTTGGATGGGTGCTTCTTTTGTCTTTAGGTTATACAGGTAAGAACCCACCATGGCAATGGGAGGGCGGTGGAGGGGGGCAGCCATTGAGATTGCGCTGGGTAGGGGAAGGTATTGAACGTCGGACTGAAACATGCCCGCGTAGGAGAAGAGAGGTTAGATATCTTATGCCTATCCGCTCTTATGGTTCTACCCTTAGCCAGAAGGAACCAGGTGACCATATCAGCAAGCCCATGAGCCACGCGGTGCTGTTGTTCAACATCACGTCCGTACAAAATGAGACTGCTCTCATCTATGATGTCATACTGGATGAGGGTGCCGACCTGGCATGTATTACTGAGACGTGGGTGCGAAATGAGGTGGGGTAATCCCCCTCCCAGCTACATCCGGCTGGGTATTCGGTCCAGCACCAGTATCACTCAAAGGTTTGGGGAGGGGGAGTTGCTATAGTATATAGTCTATAGGAGTTCAATCTCCTTGACCAGGCTTCCTGTCTCTTTGGGATAAGGTCTAAAGGGCCTGTATGGTGTGTGGGGCTCACGAGACAGACTGGGGTTTTTGTTGGTGTACTGCCCACCTTGCTCCTTACCAGCGGTCTCCCTGCCTGAGCTGATGGAGGCGGTCTCAGACCTGGTGTTGATGACACCCCCCCCAAGACTGTTGATGCTGGGGGACCTCAACATCCATTCCAAGGTGGCCTTAAGAACCTAAGAAGAACCCTGCTGGATCAGGCTAAAGGCCCATCTAGTCCTGCTTCTTGGATCTCACAGTGGCCCCACCAGACGCTTCCGGGAGCGCAGGAGACTAGATCTCTGTCTCCTGATGCCCCTCCCCTGCATCTGGCCCTTGAAGGACCCTGGTTTTAAGCTTGGAGATGACACATCATCATCGTTTGTAACCTGGGATGGGCTTTTCCTCCAGGGATCTGTCTAATCCCCTTTTGAAGGCATCCAGGCTAGATGCCATCATCACCACCTCCTGTGGCAGGGAGTTCCACAGACGTAACAACACACTGGGTAAAAAAAATTCTTTTGTCTGTTCTTACTCTCCCAACCCTCAATTTGAGTGGAGCACAAAACTCCTCCCTTGAATGGGGAGGCTAAGGACTTCATGGGCACCATGACGACCACAGGACTGTCTCAACATGTCACGGACCGGGACTGGAGGAGGGTGGTTTAGATGTGGTGGGGCTGGTCTTGACCTCATTGTCATGGTCAATCTACTTCCTGGTCAAGTTTTGGTCTATTAGCTTCTTCAACCCTCTGCAAGGGAGGGAGATCCATTAAGATCCGCCCTTGGAGACTAATGGACCCCGATGGTTTCCTGAAAGCTCTGGGGGATTATCCGTCTGATACGGTTGTGGCACACCTGTCGAAGCTTAGGTTGCCCTACGCGATAGGAAAATGACCCAGGCAGTTGACTTGATTGCACCTAAGCGTCCTCTCCTCTCCCTTTATGCAGAGCCTGGACAACTCCCTGGTACACATGTGAGTTTATTTATTGATTTATACAACTTCTGTGCTGGAGGGGAGACAGCTGGAGAGCAGGTGGAGAAAATACCACTATGAGTCCGTTCAAGCACTGCTTAGAACTCATGACTGAGCCTATCTGATGGCGAAACAGCAATGTTTCACCCATCGTATTTCTTCCTCGGAGTGTTGCCCACTGGAGCTGTTTCCTCCAGTAGTCCGGGATCTTCTTCAACCTGGAGACATGGTGGATGGAGATCCTGGACCACTCGTCTCGATGTGATGGGTTTGCTGTCCACTTGGAGGGGGGGGGAACCACTCAGATATGCGGTGAATTGGACTCCACCATTGGTGCAAAATCAAAGTCCAGTGCGCCGTGCTTAGCTCCGGGATGAGTTCTAATTGTTGAGACACCCGAGGGATGCGGGCAGGGTGCTTGGATCCATCCGCTCTACTCCCATGCCTCTGCCTCCTGAAGCCGCCGTTTTCAACAGCAACCAACCACCCGTTTTGGGGGGGGTATCTCGCCAGCCGCCCGAAATCTGGTGACGGGTCGCAACCAGGAATCCCTGACGGTTCGGATCCTGGTGTGAAAATAAAACGCGTGTTCCCTGGGGTCTAAAGCCTGACCTAAGCCGATCTTAATTTTATACAATTTTATCGGAAGGGCTGGTCTCATAAAAACACCTCCTAGCTGGAGCGTCTGAACCCCGCCAAGCAGCTCGCTTGACCTTATTTTGAAAACATGCAAGGTTACTTGTTACTCTGTCAGCTCCTTGCTTGGATGACTTTGGAAGATTTGCAACAATCTTTGTGCGTGTATAAATATTTTCCCACGGTGGTGGTAGTGGTGGTGGACAAAGCTGCCTCTCTTTTTTTGGGGGGGTGGTTTTAAAAAAACCCACCAACCCAGTTTCGTCGCCTTTTTAAGAGGATTTGCTACTTTCCTGCTTGGTTTTTTTTACTGCCTCCTGTTTTAAAGGATTTACTTGTTCTCCCCGCTGGAATCGACCTTTGGATAGATTTCACTCCTCCCTGCTTTTCTTTCTTTCTTTCCTTTTCTTGTTCCGGTGGGACAAACCCCAGCTTCCCTGGAGGCCAGATCCACGTCCAAAGCTGGGAGAGTCGCTTTGTCCCTCCACCGCCACCACCTTACCTGCGCGCCTTCTGCGCGCACACACATGCACACAAACCATTTCCCACGACCCGCAGTTTGACACGCGTCCTGTCCGGGCGCTTCCTCCAGCCATGCGGGTCCCCGCCGTTGTGGCCTCCGCCGGCTTGTTCCTCACCGCCTTTCCCGTCTGCTACGTGCTGAACAGCGTGGTGGCCCTGGAGCAGTGAGTATCGTGTGAATGCGGGTTTCCCCCCACTAACCTCCGGGAGGGAGAAGACCCGGGTTTCACGAAGGGATCTTTCTCTATTTCCAATCCCTGTCTCTGGCATCTCACTTTCTTCACTTCGCTTCTCCTCTTCTCCTTACTCTCTTGGGTGGAAGCGAGTTTTGTATTTATTTATTTTTTTGTATTTTTGACCTGGGAAATCAGGTGTGAGAAGTGGAGGGAGACACGTGTGCTTCTTATAAAACGAGGGGATATTTTAATTGCAAAACTTGTCTACTGCCAGGCTGCCCTTATATATATGGGCTCCGCTCAGCTCACCCTCCTTGGTCCTGGAGACGGAAAGATTCTGTGGACATGATCCTGGGGTGCTGCTTTTTTATTATTATTATTATTATTATTATTATTATTATTATTATTATTATTATTATTATTATTATTATTATTATTATTATTATTAGTAGTAGTAGTAGTAGTAGTAGTAGTAGTAGTAGTAGTAGTAGTAGTAGTAGTATGAGCCAACCCCACCACCAAGCGGAATAGATGCTAAGATAAAGATGCTGATGTTGATGTTGATGATAATAATAATAATAATAATAATAATAATAATAATAATAATAATAATAATAATAATAATAATAAAAAGACTAGGGATTTGTAATACAAAATCCAGTGTAGTTATCTTGTCTGCTGTGTGATTATTATTATGATGATTAAATTATCACACAGCAGACTACACTGGATTTTGTAATACCAATCACTAGTTGAATGCTTCCCAAGCGTTTAGGACTCAGTAATGTATCGGCGAATTATGAGGGCAGATCCCAGTGTTCACCGATACATCACATACTGGGATCTGCTCGCATAATTCGCCATTATTATTATTATTATTATTATTATTATTATTATTATTATTATTATTATTATTATTATTATTAGTAGTAGTAGTAGTAGTAGTAGTAGTAGTAGTAGTCGTAGTCGTAGTCGTAGTCGTAGTCGTAGTCGTAGTCGTAGTAGTAGTAGTAGTAGTAGTAGTTAGTAGTATTAAGTACAGCGATTGTTATTAAATTATTCAGCTCAAGGATTGTTATTTCTGTTGAATCGTTGCTAGCATTCGGTTTTAATTGCTAGCATTTATATCTCTCATTTCGCCCAAGGAGCTCAAAGGATCGCCTGGCTGATAGCGTTCCTCTCACAACAACCTTATGTGGTAGGACAGGCAGGTTTTACCGGCCTCACCCAGCCCGTGAGTTTGGTGGCCTATAGTTGCCACACACACACACAATCACACACACACACAATCACACACACATGCCCCTTGTCGTAAGAGATTGTGAATCAGCCGTTCGCTTTGGCTGCTGATGGGATGAAAATGAAGTTCTATCCGTTTATGATCATTTCAGAGTGACAGTGCGGGAAAGGGTTCCTAGAGGTCATCCAGTCCACCCCCCCCCCCCCCCGGTCAAGGAAGCCTTTTGGGGGAATCGAACTCCCAAACTCTGGCTCTTGAGACCCCAAACTCATACGAATAAATGTAGAACTTGTGACCCCGAAGGATTGACCGTTCCCAGGCCAGCAGAGCGAAGGGTTAGAGCCTTACGGAGTCACTCCTGCTAGGTTTTTCCGCTGAGCTCCGCCCACGTTTCTGCTCTGGCAGGTAAAGATCGGAGCAAAACCCGGATCCTCCTTGATTTCCCTTAGAGAGGGGATCATTTGTTTTTTTTTAATCGCCTGTCGTTGACCGGTCAACCCCCCGGCCAGTCTGTGTGAAGACGTTCCTTCATTGATCGGTGGCTCCGTTTGTCGTTCCCTCCATGCGTGCGATAACGGGGATTTGATTCAGTTCTGGGCTTTGAACTCTGAACGGCTGGCTCCAGCGTGTGAGGCCGGACGGACTTTGACCCCAGACGGGTGTCAAAAGCTCCGGCCGGGACAGGGTGACGCCTCAGCACCATCCCCGAGGACGGCCCCCACCTTTTGCCCTGGGACAGCTGACGACACACGCCTCACCCTCGCTGGAGGGAAGCCGGCCGACGGATGCAAGCAAGCGGGGCTTTAAAAGCCACTAAAACAACGAAAGTCTAAAATAAAGAAAGAGGGAGCTTCCTTCTCCAGCTGCAGTCTACCCGGAGATGGTGTTTGCTGCCTTGTATTGCACGGGTTGTGGTGGTAGTAGTGGGGGGTTATCTTCAAAACCTGCCACCACCAGGGGTGATCTCTGGATGTGAAGGACTCCATCACCCATAATCCTGTCACCCACACACCCCGACACCTACCACATCAAAAAGGAGCCTGTCTTGGACGGCAGTGATGCCAATATGTGTGTGTGTGTGTGTTGTGGCAAGTTCTGGAAGTTTTTAGCTTAAAATTATCCAGTTTTTAACATGCAAAAATGTGGGTAACCGTCCTCTAAATATTTACATGTCTGGATCCTATAATTAACCCCCTTCTTTTTTTAAAATCACTCCCCCCCCCCCCAGCCCCGTGGCCATCATGGCAACCGGTTTCGCCGTCTTGGTCCTTCTGTTTGCAACGATCTACCTCCCATCCTGCTCCCGGGACCCTCTGTTCTCCGGTAAGGGGTGGTGGTGGTGGTGGTCCTTTTGTGTTTGCGTCACATCTTTGTTGAGTCAAGTTTAGGGATGGGGAACTTGTCAATTAATAAGGCCCCCCCCTTGCTTTGTTGCAGTCTTCATGGTTCTCTCCTTCACGTCGGGTATCAGCGCCATTTTTGCCCTGGAACACGACGGATATATCAGTGACTTTATAGGATTTTATATGAGAGAGGTGGGTCTGTCGGCAGAGGCCTGGCCTGTGCCTTTTATTTTCACCTTCGGAGAGGTGTAAGATGAGTCCACCTTGACCATGCCAAATGGGGGGAGGGAGGGGAGAAGCTGCTTGAGCCGGTGGTGCCTCGGCCGCACATCCGCTACGGGTTTGGGCGCGAACTTTACAAGCACTTCCCAAGGTGCCGACACCCCCCCCCCCGTCGAGAAGGCATCAGGAAATGGGAAGGGGCCTTGGAGGTCATTTAGTCTGACCCTGAGCATTCCATAAGACCTCTGTATCCGTAGGAGCTAATAGCGGTCCCTATCAATTGCGTGGTCTCTCCCTCTAATGGCCAGTTCTGGTCAATACACCATTTGAAATACATATTTTGCATTTTATTTTTAGTATTTCCAGAATGTGGTTAAATGAATCAGTTGATACTGATCCCCGCGGATAAGGGGATCTTACTGCATTCCCTCCCCCTCCCATTATTTTTCTATTAGGAGCCGTATCTGACCACAGCCTACGGGATTATGATGTGCTATTGGGACGCGGTGGTTCACTACGCCCTCTACCTTGCCATGATTGTGGCCATCAGTGAACGGTGAGGCAGGGGAGTGCGGAGTAGTGGGAGGGTTTTTTTCTCTTTCAGAGCCTTAGACAAAGCCTAACGGGCAGACAATCCAACAGGGGCAGCTTTCTTGCAGCAGCTTATCGGTGAGAGGTTTACCTGCCGGGCTGCCCTTGAACGGCCCTAAAGATTTGACCACCGGGAAAGGAAGGAAGAGAATCATCATAAAATAAACGTCAAATAAATAGAGTAAATCAACTAAAGCCTCCTTAGATGACAGCAGTTTACCCCTCCCAGCTGCCCCACTGCTTTGCCTGTTCGAAAGCCTGTTCAATGCATTTGAAATATCCCTAATGAATTATTTTTAAGGGATTAAAAAAAAGAGGACGAGTGGAATTTTGTGCATTCACTCCATCCTCTCCAATATTCAACGTCGTTAGTAGCTCTGATCTGATTTTGTGGCGAACTGGTTAGGGGTACCAAAATCCCCCCGGTACGGCCCCTTAAACGGCAGCAGTACCGGCCCGGATGGATCGGGAGTGGGGTGGTATTTTCCAAAATGTTAACCTTCCCCGGCTCTGAAAAATTAAGGTTGGAGGAAGGGACGGGGGAACTAGAACACAGAACCGTGGAAAAAGCCGTGAGCGGGCTAAAAGACTGAGCCCAATCGCTCGCCGCTGCAGATTTTTTTTGTTTTGGTTGCAGCATCTCCTGCTAACGGCAGCCTCCCCTCCTGCAGGAAAAGTTACCGCAACATCGGCCTGTATTGGGTGGGCTCGCTCACGACGAACCTGATGGTTTTCATGGTGGGAAACATGATGGGTGAGTGAGTCGCGATGGCCCGGCTTCTCGACCACGCCTCTAATCCGGCACCTCCTGGGCGCTAAGCGCGGTCTCTCTCCCGCAGGGAAGTACGGCTCCGAGATCCGGCCATCTTTCCTGCTCAATGCCCCGTTCCTCATCGCCCCGATTTGGGCTGCCCCCCGGATCTTCGCTCAGCCGAAGGACTTGCCCCTGGTGACGGCGGATAAGGTAGAGCCCCTGTATCCGCAGGCTGTCGCATCCGAGCCCCGCCTCGGATGCTGAAAACTGCGGATAATAACAAACCCGATCCATCTCGTGGTCTAGGTTGGGACATTGCATTGCAGAAATGCACTTTTAAAATAGACAGTCCTATGCATAGCATGGTCCTTGCTGCCCTCTAGTGGCCGGGTCTGCTAATTACATCACTGAAATAGATATTTTTGTATTTATTTATTTATTTGAAATCCTTTTAATATGACGCCGTTTGTGCTATCAACCTGAGAGTCAACAACTTAACTTGTTCCCCCCTGGGTCTGTTTTGCTTCGTTCTGGGGCAGGTTGCCAGTGAGCAGAAGAAAACATTGCTCCAGCGGCCATTAGATTTGGGACTGGTGGTCTATCTCCTCTTTGCTGTGGCCTTCACCCTCTTCCGTGGACTGGTAAGTGCAGGGAAATTGGTAAAAAACCCAAAGAAAACAAAATTCAATAGGAACCCCCCAATGGATATATTCCAAGCTCTGGAAGATTAGATAGATAGATAGATAGTAGAGATGGGCACGAATCAGAAAAATGGCATTTCATTTATCGTTTGTCATTTGGACGGTCCGTTTCGGTTCGTTTCTGTTTTTCGCGAATTTTTGCAAAAAAAATCGTTTTTGTTTTCGTTCGTTTCGTTACCATTTATTTCAATTTTTTGTGATTTTTTTTTAGGATTTTAAGCAATTCACTCATATTGCAGTAACGGAAACGAAACGCACGACAAAAATTCCGGTGTTTCTGTTCGTTTCGTTTCATTTTAGAGACAAAATTCGTTTGTCGTTTCGTTAGGTAACGAAACGAAAAAACGAAAACAGAAACGAAAAATTGTTTGTTTCGTGCCCATCTCTAATAGATAGATAGATAGATAGATAGATAGATAGATAGATAGATAGATAGATAGATAGATAGATAGATAGATAGATAGATATTGGGATTTTTCTTTCAATATGTCTTCAGACCACGGATAAATGAATCCGCAGATAATAATTCTGCAGATAAGGGGGTCCGGTTAAATTTGTAAAAAAAATTAAGCTGTTCTTTAACTTTTTTGCTGGCGTAGGTGGTTTTGGAGTGTCCAGCCAATGCCTGCTTCGACTACCTCTACCAGCACGAACCTTATTTGCGTGATCCGGTCGCCTACCCTAAAATTCAGGTAAGCAGGGCCCCTTCGGTTTCGGCATGGTCGAGGGTGATCCTCTTGGAGGTAGCGTGGCCTAGTGGTCGGAAAGCCACCCTCGGTGTCCCCTGGGCTGTTCATCGGCAGCGGTGTAGCCTCCGGGTTGCCAGCTCGCCTGAAAATCGCGTTGACAAAGCCCTCGTTAACAACGAGCCGGTCCCTTATCTTTCTCTAAGCTTGGTCTACCTCTCCAGTCTGTTGTGGAGAGGTCCAGGCTTAGCTCCTGTAATCACAGCATCGTAGAGTTGGAAGGGACCTCAAGGGCCATCCAGTCCAACCCCCTGCCATGCAGGAACCCTCATCGCAACATTCTGGCCCATAAATGTGTAAAAGGAACCTAAAGGACCGTAGTTTGTTCGAGTTAACTGAACCACACCAAAGTGCGTTGAAGGCCGTGAAAGAAGTCTCTTTCCTTTAAACTGTCAGCATTGCTATCTCTGCTCTAATGAATGCTTAGATAAAAGAAGGTTGATTTTTTTAATCCATTCTCTTTCTTTTGAAGATGGATCTGTTTTGGTGTCAAAGTTTGAACGCATTTATTTATTTAAAATATTCCGATCCTGCCTTTCTCCCCATTAACGCCCATTCATCTCTCCCTTCTTCTGTGCTTGCTTTTAGATGCTGGTGTACCTTTTCTATACCCTGCCGTATTACTGCCTCTGCATCTACGGGTTGCTCTGGCCCGGATCCACCTGGATGCCGGATTGGGCCCTCGTTTTTGCCGGAGCCATCGCTCAGGTAACATGGCTGCGTTTCCGAGTTACAAACCAAAACAACAGCCTTATTTAAAAAAAAAACCGGGGGATTTGTCGTAAAGAGTTCCACTCTGCCTTGGAACATTTAGTGCAGTGGTTTCTCCACCGGTGGGTCTCCAGATGTTCCTGGACTGCAACTCCCAGAAATTCCCTTCCAGCACAGCGAGTGGTGGAGGGTTCTGGGAGCTGCAGTGCAGGAACATCTGGGGACCCACCGGTTGAGAACCACTGATTTAGTGCCTTACAGCTGTGTTGCTGTGGAATCTTCAAGAGTATGTCTGTGAAGATTCTCAGTCATCCAGGTGAGTTTATCTGGAAGTTCAGTCATGGCTACTGGACTTCTTTTTGAGAGATAGAAACGTTTCACTGCTCATCCAAGCAGCTTCATCAGTTCAAGAGTAGTGCAAGTGGATTCCGGTATACCGAGTTGGCTTACTCAAGAGTAAAGACCCCTCGGTTCTATGGGATTCGGTCCCAAGGAATGGCACCTAGGATCACCCCATCTGACTACAAGCCTCGTTTGGGCTGGAGAGAAATTAATCGCCCTGGTTTGCCTCCTTGAGATTCCTTCCCTTCCAGGCGGATTGGTTCTCTTTTGCCAAAAAAAGACGAAAAGGAAGAATTTCCTGACCGATCCTTCTGATAAGGGACTGCTGTCCTATAAAAAAAAATGGAAGCATAGCCACCCAAAACCCCGGGGAGGGGAAGTATGGGTTGAGTGTCAGGAGAAGACTCCAGAGTCCAGGGTTCGAATGCATTCCTTGCCACGGAAATCCACGACAGAGTGTCAACGGGAAATTTTTGAACATCTTGTGTACTCGGAAAACCCTATGAAGGTCCCTAATGTATAGTGAAAATGCTGATTTTGAGCTACAGTAAACCCCCACCTATCGCAGGGGTTAGGGACCCAACCTGACCCACAATAATTGAAAATCCGCAATATGCGGATGCTGGGTCAAGTCGGGACTGGGCGGGCTGTCTGGGGGCTCTTGTACTTACCCCAGGCCTGGCGCTGCCCCAAACGGGCCTGCAAGGGGCTTTCCAGTCCCCCCCGAGGCCCCAAAAGTGCTTTCTAGTGATCTGGAGGTCACTTCTGGTTTACCGGAAGTCACTTCCGGTTGGCGGGGGAAGCACTTTTGGGTCCTCCGATGGGCCTGGGAAGGCCTTTCCTAATTACCCCAGGGAGGCTTTATTTCATATACTGCGGGCCCACAATATACCGGAACCGCAGTATATGAACCGTGAAAGGGCGAGGAACAACTGTACTTTAACAATGTATCATAAAATCCCTAGAAATTACGCCCATTGTTTACATAATTGTCTAATCATCTCCTTCCTTCCTTCCTTCCTTCCTTCCTTCCTTCCTTCCTTCCTTCCTTCCTTCCAGGGTCAGGTCTCCCACATTGCCTCGTCTCTTCACCCTCGCACTCCGTTCCCGTACCGTACGCCCGATGGGTCCTGGTGGATTTTTGTCCTGTCCAACACTCTCTACGCTATGGGGCCACATGTCCTAGCCTACCGCTGCCTGTGGAGCCCCGCCTTTTTCTCTTCCTCAGTTCCCCGGGACGAAAACAAGAAGACTCAATGAAATTGTGCTGTAAAGGTCTGTGCTTGGTCCATAGTCCCGGCCCCACAGCGTAACCTTGCTTCCTTATCTAAACGAGTTTTTTACTTAGGGGTAGGATGAATATTCCAGCCAGGTCCTTTGTCTCATGTGTCCGTTTGGGCTGATGCCACGCCTCCGGCTCTCTAGCCTCGTGACTGTGCGAAAAATGTCGCTGCACAAAAATGATCCTTGGGGAGGGGGGAGATGTACACATGCAGAGCAACCAAGGAAGGATTGTGCAAAACCAAACAAGAGAGACCGGTAAGAGATCGGAGCAACCTGACGTCCACTTCTGATTTTCCAAATCTCCGCAAACAAAGCAACAGCTGCCAAGTTTTTGTGCCACCTTCAGTTATATCGGCAAAATCTCAACTGTTGGATAACTCCATGGCTTTGATTTCTGGCTGCGAAGCCGGAGGTTGCGAGTTTGAATCTTCCCACTGGGCATCCTTGAGAGGGTCTGGACTGGATCCTGGCAGGTCCTTTCTAGCTCTGCCCATTCACAGATTATTATTAGGATGTTGTCAATATAAAACACTCCCCATACACCATAATTTTGCCGGCATGGAGAGGCAGATTTGCAGCTCCTCATTCTTGTGGAATGATATAAAGCAAAGCAAAGCAAAGTGTTCTGCTTATATACCGCCCCATACTACTTCTGGGCTGCTTAATTACAGTGTGCAGGCTACGTGTCTACTATTAGATGCCCTAAGTACATCCAATCTCGTCTGATTTTGGAAGCTAAGCAGGGTCAGCCCTTGCTAGTCCTTGGATGGGTGACCACCAGGGAATACCAGGTGCTGTTAGCGCCTGGAGTAGGAACTAGCAAACCACTCCAGTATTCCTGTCAAGAAAAACTCTGTGGACATGGGGTCACGAAGAATCATTCACGACTGTAACGACACAACACACACACACATGCAGACTACACAAATAAGTGAGAATACACAGGTTCTCAGTGGATTTTCACTGGCTTTTTCAACTTTCTGTGTCTGGTTTCCACGGCGTGGGCGAATCTGGCTTGAAACCGGATCAAGTGGATTCTTAGTTACAGGAAAAATTGGGGAATTATAGCAATGCATAAAAAAGTACTTGGATATATCTGCAAAGTTGTGGCTGAGTTTTTTTTAAATGAGATTATTTGGATGGGTAGAGGAACCCCAACACTTTTTAAGGCAACCAGCAACCTATTGTTCACGGTCCCGGACCGCGGGCGATAATGCATTCGGGAAACAGGGTCCGGTTTTATAAATCGATAGGCGGGTGTAACTTGAATACGTCGTTGATAAAATAAAGATTAATTTGCATATGACTCCAGAACAGGTTCTTCTTTCTGGGCTGAATCTCTTGGCCTTTCCTATAAATGTTATAGAGTTTTTTCAGCGACCACAGAAAGGATCCGATGCCCCTTAAAGTTCAGTAATACCCCGGATAAAGAATGCCTCGGATAACAATTTTTTCAGATAACAAATGGAAATTTCCAGGTATAGGGCTGCCTTGGATAGTGAATGTTCGCTATGGGCTGCCCCGGATAACAAATGTTTAACCACTGCACCATGAGGTAGCCACACAAAAAACTGAAAGGTAGTATGGTAGTATCCCATATCTGTGGGAGATTGGTTCTGGGCCTTCCTTGCAGATACCGAAATCCATGGATAAGAGTGAACACCCTGTCACAACCCCCCCCAAAATCAAATGTGTGGCACCTATTTGTGGCAGTAACTTGTTTTGAGGTACCTATTAGAGAATCTGAGCATTATTTTTGGCGGCCACCCACAGAGAACTGAATCAGCAGATGCCGAGTCAGCAGATACAGGGGTACCACTGCATTTTCAAGAGCGTTTCACAAGGAACCTTCTTGAATGGCACTGGCCAGAAAGGTGGGCGGCGGGTAGAACAATCCAGCCAAGTCTAAAATGGACCGGCTGCCCTGCTTCGGTTAAATTGGTTCCAAAACGACCCACCCAGTCTTCTGTTCGGAGATGAGGTCCGTCGCTTCAACTGGGGATGAAAGGAATAGGAATTCAGGGATCCGCTGGCGGCAAGCATAGGCTTTACAATATGCAATGAGCAGTCTGGGTCTCAAAGACAGGAAAGAGATTTATTGGTTGTCAACCAGGGAAACCTCACTTGATGCAAAACAAGTGAGAAGTCCACTCAACAAAGGAATGCGGTGTGTTTTATTGACTCACAGACACTCTTCTTTCCCCCGCCCGTCCGAATTTACGTCATATACATCTGTTACATGCATCAAGCATTAATTGACATCTTTGGCCATTTATTTTGTATTCCTGACACCAATTAAATGTATTCCTGGGTTCTTAATTGCTGTGGTGTTTGATCTGACTTACACTGGGCTAGGAGTGCTTAGGAGTACCAGCGTCCTTGACAGTGATGTATGCCACCTGCTCTGGGCAGCGAGCTCTCAAAACAAAGATAAGGTTTTCTTGGCTGGCTTACATACAATGAACTGCGTAAAGCATCACAGCTACAAAAATAATTAGACCCTTGAATCTTATTGCTGGCTCAGCCAATTTTGTAACGGAAGTCCTCTTCTCTCAGTGGCCTGCTTTTATGCCGGAAAAGCTTGACCAGAGTTTGTTTGCAAGACAAGGATACACATGTGGATACAATTGGAGTGATTAATAATATTTCTACTTCTAAATATATAACTTGTGTGGCTTATATTGTGCAGGGTATCACTTGGGATATGCTGGGGGTTACTAAAATAGCTATATATGCGTGAGCTATACCCTTCAGGGAACCCCCCCCCCAAAGGAAACGTTGCATGCCTCCATGCCTGTGCATGATCCCAGCCTTCACGAATCTCTCCCGAATACTCGGGATCCCACCTTGCATCTGTATAACAGGAGTGAGGCTGAGGTTTGGACAGATGACTGCTAGGCACGGTCCCTTGCAACTGGTCCATTTGTGTTTACAGAACCCATTTCTCTCTCTCTCCTTCTCTCTCGTTGTCATTCTCACACACAATTTCTGTTCTATCCCTCCACATCTCTCCTCTGCCTTTCCGCTAAATGGCACCCACCCTCACAGTAACCCTGCGAGGCAGGCCAGAGAGCCTCCGTCCTTTCTGCAGCAGTCAGGATCGGAGCCAGGGTCTCTGGTTCTATAACTCTATATTTATTTATTCTTATTTATTTATTATTACATTTATACCCTGCCCATCTTCCCTTAGGAACTCTGGGCGGCTTACAATGATCAACGAAACAAATAGAGAACAACAAACACGCAACGTAATAGTACCATATACTCAGCAGTTCTAACAGTTATTTTAAAAACAGTTTGGCACCCTGACAGTACATACAGGCCCTACAACGAGCGAGCTTGGTAGGAACAAGATATGGATGGCAGAGAAAGAAAGAAAAAACCCTACACAAGCTCGCCAAAGGCCTCCCGGAAAAGTTTTTAACGCTTTACGGAAGGCCAGCAGGGAGACTATTCCAGAGTGAAGGGGCTGCCACCGAGAAGGCCCGGTTGCATGTGGAAGTTTTCCGGGCCTCTCGAGGAGTAGCAACCCAAAGCGAGTGCGCTCGCGACTGCCGGACAGGACGGGCCGAGGTTGATCGCTGGACGATTCGCTCTGACAGGTATTCTGGGCCCAGGCCATGGAGGGTTTTATAAACTAAAACCAAGACCTTGGATCTGATCCGGGATAACCCCTGTGCACCAACCCTCCACTACAACAGCACCCCGATTCTGCTGGGAAACATTTCGGAGCGGGTGCCGAAAAACAGAGATGCATTGCCTGGTTCTGGGAAACGCACCCTGTAAATACATCTAAATAGGCCTTCCTGGGGTGGGTGGGTTATGTCGCACTTTCGGACAGCGGATAAGTGAATCAGCGGATATTGCTTCTGGGGATGGCGCGGGTGCTCCGGAACTTGATTCTTTATTTGAGAAAGCGTCAGGGGTGTCATTTGCACCTGCGACCTCTGTGCTGTCCCTGATAACCTCCCCCCCCCCAGGACGATGCAAAACAGTATTTCATCTCCTTGTCCTCTCTCCTATGTCCCCTGGACACCCATGCAGGGTTCTGCTGGATAAAGGTCACCAAGATCACTTTCCTGTCCCAAATGCCACCCGTCTGCGGATGATGTCAGGGGGTAATGGACCTCGCCGGGCACCCGAACCGTCCCTCTATCGACAGCTCGGGTGCCAGGTTCACAGCTCTCCATGGGAATCCCCTTCTCCTTGCCCTTAAGTTTTTAATTTCTCTCCATCCTTTTGGCTTCCCTTTTCGGGCTTGGCTGGGATCCAGAACTCTGCAAGCGCTGCTCACGGGCGAGAGGTTCGCCTAGAAATCGACAAATCCTGGTTGAAAATCCATCTGCTCCTTTTTGCACCCTCCCCTCCTCCTCCAGCCCTCAAATTTTTGATCCTAAATGCAGTCCTGCCTCCCCACTGCGGGGCCCGGGATGCAGCAGCATCACCGATCCTTGCCTTAAAGGATCCTGAGCATCCTCTATCATCCTCTCCGTTCTCCTCCTGGCATCATCTCTCTCTCTCTCCCCCCCCCTCCTTACCACTCAGAGTTTGCTGACTAAGCTGAGAGGGGGATCCTTCAGGTCCAGGAGTCCTGGCTGAGAAAACTAAGAAGAGAAGCAAACAGAACCAAAGGTTGCAAAAAGGCAGGAGAAGAGAGAGAAAAAGAGAGAGAGAGAGAGAGAGAGAGAGAGAGAGAGAGAGAGAGAGAGAGAGAGAGAGAGAATCCAAATTATGAGCCAGCCGGATTCTTGCATGTATCCCAGGCTCTCTCTGCTGCATCCTTGATTCTGCACCCGTCTGCATCGCTGACTTTATTTATTTATTTATTTATTTATTTATTTATTTATTTATTTATTTTTGCATCTCAACTTCAGCTGTGGCAGCTTCCTTCCAGGAGTAAACGGTGAGTCTCCTGCACACGCACACAGCAGGGGGTGCGTTCTAGTTGTGTGTGTGTGTGTGTGTGTGTGTGTGTGTGTGTGTGTGTGTGTGTGTGTGTGTGTGTGTGAAATGTGTGCATGTTTTTTTTTTAAAAGATGGGTTTCACCTTGAGATCTCACCGGTTCCGTGGCGCAATGTCCGAGGCTAGGATTAAAAAGGGCAGGAGCGTGGCCCAGAATTAAACATAAAATAAAATAAGACCTCAGGTGGTCCAGGAGCTGTATATCCCATCATAAGATGCTCCTGTTAGGAGAACCACAACGGAGCAGAAGAAAAGAACAGAAGGTTGCCTGCAGGGTTTTGAGTTTGCAAAACTCTCTCTTAGCAAGGCTCCGGGAGGGGGGGCAGTGGAAAGTGGAGATTGCAAAAGAATCCAGAGCCTGTATTTTGGCTCTGGGATTATAGAGGGGGATGCTAAAATCAGCCCTTTTAGAAATAAATAAATAGAATTGTCTAAAAACGCAGCTGGAGCCGGGATGCAGCAGTACTTTGCAGCAGGCAGCAGGGAGGGAGGATGATGGGGAGGTTAGGAGGATAATTGCAACACCCCCCCCTTTTTTTCTGGTCTGCAGAGGGAGAAGGCTTGTGCTGTTAACCCTTTGCTGGCCTGGTATAGAGAGAGGAAACAACTCTCTTTTTTTAGCTGCTGTGAGTTTTTCCCGGGCTCTTTGGCCGTGTTCTGGAAGTTGAAGGAAGGGAAGACTTCCAGAACACGGCCAAAAAGCCTGAAAATAACTCCCCGCAACGATCAGATCCCGGCCGTGAAAGCCTTCGAGAATACATTACACCCCTTGTTGTTCCTCCGGGCAGCCATCTGGCCTAGTGGTGAGAGTCACCGGTTGGGGTTTGGAAGACGTGCTTGCTGCCGCCCCCCCACCAAATCTAGATTTGGGGGGGGGACCAGCCTTTATTCCCCCTAGACTGGTCTACCTTACAAGGTCGGTGTCACTGGGGGACCAGCTTGGCCTGTGTGGTCCGAGCCGCAGCTTAAGTAAGGTGCTAGTCCTCATTGCCCCATTTGTATCACTTTAAAAAGCCAATTTACATGGAGAGAGGACTAATTTGACATTTAAAAAAATGAAAAAGAAAACACCAAAAAATTCAAAGCAGCCTTGTTATAGAAAATCAGGTCATACTTTTCCCCCTGTCCTTGCAATTCTAATTATCTGCTAATTTCCCCAGCCTGTTTGCAGCCTTGTGGGGTGGGGTGGTGGTGGGGAGGCCTTTCTCCTCATTGCTTCTTTGGCGTTATGCTTTAAAAATAGAGACCCCTGTCTCTTCCTCCCTAAAAAAAAAACCCTTGGAGAACTCCTTTTATTTTAAATTATTCTCTCTCTCTCTCTTCTAATTGTGTTGTTGACAAGTGCCTTTTGTGTCTGGACTCTAGCTGAATTTTTCTCCAACCCCCCCGGGCGAGCTGCGAGGTTTCTGCGCCTTAACAGGGGAATTCGAACTCGGGTCTATGAACCACGCTCTCTACCCACTACGCCACGCTTCCTTCCCTTTCCCTTCTTTTGAGGAAATGCTAAGCAACACGGGGCAAGGTTCCCTGGACAGCCGATGCTGCAATCCACAAATATTCACGGCAAATAAAACCAAATTGATGGATGGGTTTCTCCCATTCGCGCTTGGCGTTCCTAAAATGCCAAACAACCACCCACCCACCAGTCTCCTGCAAACTCGTTCCAGTAAACCGCGTTCCCCCCTTTCTTTCTTTGCCTTCGTTCACTATTAGTTTTCTCTTTTCTTCCTTCGTTCACTATTATTTTTCTATTTTTTTCCTTATGGCCCCTTAGGATTTCAGAACTAAAAAGGGCCACCCTGAAAGGCATCTAGTCTGACCCCACCCAGCCTCGCGTGAGTTGGGAATTGGCAACCCCCTCTCTTTTCTTTCCCCTTTCCCCTCTAGATGTTCCTGCATCCGCTCCGGGTTTTCATCCCAATGGCCCTTCTGATGCTGTCCGGCCGGGAGGTGTCGACTCAGAAAGGACGCAAGAAAGTCATTCACGTCTCTGGTGAGGATGGGAGGTCTTTCCACCACCACCCCACTCATTTGGGTCAGCGGTCAGGATGCAAGAGGTGTTATCGCCCAACCGGAAGGGCTGGAGCAATGGGAATTGTAAAGTTAGGCCCCTGTATCCACTGATTTACTTATCTGCGGTCTGAAAACATGAATGATATTAAAAGAAAAAGTCTAGAAACGCAGAATACATTTCTAAAGACGGAGGCACCACAAGTGACCACTAGAGGGATCCAGAGACCATCCTATGCAGAGTGTTCCCTGTTATCTGCATATTTCAGTATCCGCGGACAAGCTTGGGTATCCCCCAAGGATAAAGGGGTCCTATTGTATTCCAAGACAGCTGGGTAAAGGCTTCCACTTTGAGAAGGCAAAGATATTACCATCCCAGAGTTGAAGTGAATTTACTTGTATTCCTGGGTATTCTGGGGTAAGACTTGATGACCTTATAGCACCTTCCAACTTCTCTGCTCTGTGGTTCTACTCGGCAGTGCCCAGACAGCTGCAGCCTGAAGAACAGAAAAGCAAAGTGGGGAAGAATCCTTCCCAAACATAGAGAATTCTCCCCCAGCTGAGATAATCGGCACTAGCAAACCCAGTTCCCACAGCAACAATTGCAATTCCCCCTCAATTTCAAGGGCTCAAGGGCGGGTTAGAGCCTAGGAGCCTTGCAGGCGTAAAAAGTTGGCAACCCTGATTCGACCCTCACACAATTTGGAAACCCCCAGGGAATCAAGCCCTTGTTGTTGTTTTTTAAGTGTAGTGCTCCAAATTTGGAGGGGTTTAGTAATCGCTAGAACGGGCCACACTGAAGTTCGGTTTTCTCCAAATCAGAATCTTTTTAAAAAGTCCCTCTTTTTTGCCAGGGCTGGTTCAAAGTTTGTGATTTAAAAAAGATAAATAAAGGAAAGCAAAATACTCTCGACAAGAAACGAGGTGCAAGGTACACGGAGGTGTAAGAGGTTCAATATTTTTTTTTAGGAGCAGCGTCGGCAGGTTGCAATACTTGTAAAGGGATGGTAGGGGGAGTGCTAAGCTTAGAAATGGTTGCCAAAGGCCCAGGAAAGATGGACCCTAGTTTAGGATCTTCTTTTGTAAACTTTCCCATACAGAAGGTTGGAAGTTCGGTTCCCGACATCATCAGGTAGGGCTGGGACATACTCACTTATACTCCACCCCAAATTGTGGAGGGAGTATGGGCGAAGGAATCTTTTATTGTTTCCATTTTGCACAGGAAATACCAACAAATAAATCCCAATAAATAGTCATTGTTTTTTAAAACGATTAGAAATGCAGCGTTGATTAATTAGTTAATTAATTTACAGTATATTTACCCCACCTTTTTCTTTGGAAAAGGACCCAAGGCAACATACGGTCCAGTCCAATTAAGACATGTTCAAGTACTGAGAGCAGGGAATTGAGGGACATCTTACCGCGTTAAAAGACAACGTTAAAGCTACATGAGAACGCGAGCCGTTAAAGAGAGAATAAAAATCCCATGTAATCATGCATGGTATACCATCCCAAAGTTACGGGGGAATACAGTGGTACTTTGTAAAAAGGAATTAATTCATTCCAAATGAAATTCTGTTACGCAAATTTTCCTTTATACATATTTCCCATAGGAAGGCATTGAAAACAGAGTAATCCCTAATCGCAACCATTTTTATGTTGTACGGATTTGCCCCATAGGCGATTCTGTTAAGCAAATTTCCCCTATCTCCAGATTTTTTTACGTTGTACAGATGTTATGTTATACGAACAGTTTGTTACACAAGGGTCCAATGTACTGAAAACTCCTTATTGTGATTAAGGAATGATGATAATGGGTGACGTCCCGAACGCTGCTAACGAGTGACGGGAAGCCATGGCATTTGAAGAGTAGTTTCCTAAGCGTAGAAATCCCTCCCTATCGGGAACGCAGCAGCGGTGTTCTGTGTTCGAATCCTGGGCTGCTAAACAATTCCTTTCCCCATCCAGAGGATGACAGCGGGGCGGTTGTGGTCCAGACGGCACCCGGGAAGGTGGTCACCCACCGGGGTGGCACCATCATCCTCCCCTGCCGGTTCCATTACGACGCCTCCGCCCACGACGCGGACGAGATCCGGCTGAAGTGGACCAAGGTGGTAGACCCGCTGTCCTTCGAGGACGTATTCGTAGCCATGGGCCAGGAGCGCCGGGCCTTCGGGAGCTACCGAGGCCGGACGGCCTTGCAAGCGGACGGCGCCGGCGACGCCTCGCTCGTCATTCGGAACGTCACCCTGCAGGATTACGGGCGTTACGAGTGCGAGGTGACCAACGAGCTGGAGGACGATGCCGGCATGGTGAAACTGGACTTGGAAGGTGAGTGGTGGGGCTCGTTTCGAGACCGAGGAGTGGAACTAGACCGTCATCTCCGTGGCCTTGTTTCGCAAGGTGATTGCGAATATCAGAAGCTGTGGATGGGTTGCTCTCATCTTTTTAAAGACTCGAGCTGTGTTTTTCTGGCTTTTGTTTGCGTGTGCTTGGTTCCTGACCCAGAAAGGACACTTGTGTGTGCAGAGACAGTTTTCTCAAGTTCTTCAGACATTTAGAGGCCTAAAAAGAAGAACTGAGTCATGCTAAGATGACTGATACCCAAGAGAATGAGGAATTTATCTAGCGTTCTTACAACTCCTGATATAGAACAGCAGAACAGAAATGATTGAATGGAGACGGAGCGTTTGAACATTAGACATCAGTTTGGAAACCTGTGATCTAGCGCCCTGGACTACAAGTCCCACCATCCCTTAGCCAGTTCCCCCTCCCGAAATCTGAAGGTCAGGGAATAAGGGAATTAATTTGACCAAGCCTTGGATGGAGGAAAGCTGTTTTGAAATGAGTGCAATGGCTCCAAAATCCAAATAATTTAATGGATGACCGTCAAAGCAATTCTTTGGACTTTTGAGAGGATCTGAGTGCGGGAAATAAGGAGGAAAGACCTGGGGCAGGCTTAGGATATAAAGCATCACTTCCCCCTGGAGAGACCAACCCCTCTGTGTTGAGGAGGTGTGCGGATTTCTCTCTCTCCCATCTTGTTGGGGTGTTTGACTCATCCGCCTGCTGCCACATCTGTCTTCCCGGTTTTTATTAGCTCTCGACAGCGAAACCTGCGGAGGTGGCCGTAAAAGTCAATAAAAGCGGAGATAAAACACCCCAGACCTGCGAAGGCCAGGAAGGGAGGAAGGGACTGAAAAGAACAGCAGTGTCTTCTCCGGGGGAGGGGACAGGAACCGAGGCCGGCCTGGGACAGAACAAAAGTGAGAACAAATTTAGGATAGGAACGCTGCCCCCCAAAATCCTCCGGAGAGGAGAACGGCAGAGGCGTTGACCTGGTTTGCTCTCTTCCAGAAACAGGTCGAGAAGGAGGGTTGTTTTTAAGAACGGGGAAGAGGGATTGGTTAATTCCTAAATGATGGCACCGTGGGTGTGCTGCGATCTAGTCCTGAACTCAGAAGCTAAGATTCATCATCCCTGTTGTAAGGCTGGGTTTTGATTTCATCTATGATCCTGTGGCATGGATCTGTTCCGATGTGTGACCGCCGGAGACGATCCAGCCCAAGCCCCCCTCTTTCCGTTTGCCCCCATCATGAAACGGCTTAGTGACTATTTTACCCGATCTTGAGCAGAACCATCCCTGTGTTGAAAGTCGGGCTTGATTAGGTTGTCCCATCCAAGCCTGACCATTCCCAAGGGATCCACATCAGCTCGCTCCTAATGCTAGTGTAGCCGTGCCCTGAGTTCGGAGTAGGTACTGGGGTATAAACAAGCTGCGTGCTTGCGTCAGTGCACCCCGATTCCTCTGGGTAGATCGTCAGGTTTCGAGGGGCGATCTTAAGAAGGTCATGGTTTGGACGAGACACGTGCGGCGATGGCGCAGGAGGCATGGATTGACCACTGTCAACGGCGAGCGCCTACGGCAGCGGCTGAAGATCAGAAACCAGGAACGGCTGGCGACCATCACAGCTGGGTGGAACCTCAGCATTCAGGAGCAAGCTACCTGACCGTGCTCAGAGAAGGACCGGCACTGGTTTCATACCTCTGCTCTCATTAGTGTGATCTCTCTCTCTCTCTCTCTCTCTCTCTCTCTCTCTCTCTCTCTCACACACACACACACACACACACACACACACACACACACACACCAGTCAACAGAGCGTTGGGGTGATAGAAGGGCCCGTTTATTAAATGCTTCTGGCTTCCCCTCAAAATACAGGATCCAGGGGCAATTTGTCCCCAAATATTAGACCCTTAAGGGATGACAAATTGAGAACGGCCATCCCGATGTTGCCCTGGAAGTGGGTTTCCTAAAGTGACGTATTCTGGGGTACTCTAAAGCCTGTTATCCCTGGATAATGGGAGTTGTAGTCCAAGAACCCACCCAGGAACTGGGCTTTAGAGAAGACCAACTGGATTTTTAAATTGACTTGGTTATCCCCCCCCCCTTTCTAGGCGTCATCTTTCCATACCACCCTCGCCTGGGACGTTACAGCCTGAATTACCACGATGCCCAGAAAGCATGTTTAGAGCAAGACGGGATATTGGCCTCCTATGACCAGCTGCACGAGGCCTGGTTGGACGGCATGGACTGGTGCAACGCCGGCTGGCTGGAAGACGGCTCGGTCCAGTACCCCATCTCGAAACCGCGGGACGAGTGCGGGCGCAAAGAGACCGCCATCGGGGTGAGGAACTATGGCTACCGGCACAAAGAGGCAGAGCGCTACGATGCTTTTTGCTTCACCTCCAACCTGAATGGTACGTTCCGGGGCCGGGTTTTGGCCTGAATTTTAACCCAAGTGGGTCGAAGGGGCTGAATTTCATTTTCCCTCCAGGCACGTAAACGTTCCCAGCTCTATGTTCCCAAGGACTCAAGTTTCTGAGTCAGATAATTTCAGGGACCGGGGGGGGGGGGGCGCGCGCGAATAGACGCCAAAGGAAGCCAAATTCCATCAAGACCATCGGAGACTTTCTTTCCCGTCCTAAACCAATCGGCTGCGTGAATGGCTAAGTTGGCTAACAACCGAGTACGAGTCGACCCACCGAGATGTAAAGAGAAACTTCTCTGGGATCGTTTTAGCCGAGCTGGGCAGTGCGTAAAAACCCCTGGTGCTTTCTGTATGCCGAGGTAAAGCCGGGAAAGCGAAGGAAAACCGTAAGGGAGAAAGAGATGATGGATGATCGCATTGGGTTTGCTCCCAAGGTATAAATTACTCTTCGCTTAGTGGGGCGGTGGGGAAGGCTCTCATTTGTGTAATCGAAAGCAGGATAAATAGTGTCAGATCCGCTCGTAAAATGGAGTGCCTCTCGCCACCTCATCTATCTTGCCGCTCGGGGGAAGGCGCTTTAATTTCCCCGCATTCCCAGCCGTGGCCAAGGAGGAGGAAAGGCGGAACAGAAAGAACGGGGGTGGGGGGTGGGGGGGGTGACACAAAATATTTTCCCAAAAGACACCGCCAGCCGATAGGATAGGATAAATCACATCCCGGGAACATCCTCTCCGGATGGGAAGGTTCACATCAAAAATGGGTGGGGGGGGCCAGGGTGGGGTGGGAGACCCAGAGGCCAATGTGGTTGGTTTTGTGGATGTGTTCCGGGTTTGGGTCCGAACTTTCAACGCGCCCTCTCTAAAGCAGGGCCTGTTGCAGGGGAGGGGCGGGGGGAAAGCCATTCAGCACCTTGGATAGCAACTGCGTCCCTGTTACAATCAGTCAGCCTCTTTCACTGTGTGTGTGCCTCTGTGTGTTGTACGGCTGCTTTAACCCCCCCCCCCCCCAGAAATCTTCCCCACCCCAGAGACGAAGACGCTTCAAACTGATGGATTCCAACTTCCTGGCTTTTCCAGCTAGCATTGCCGGTGACTGTGGATGCTAGGAGCTGTTGTCCGAGGGCTTTGGGCGTAACTTAAACACCACGAACCCACCTTGCAAAAGCAAAGCAGGCATCTGATTCTTTCTCGGTGCGCTACGCTTTTCAAATGCTGAGTAGCTCAGAAGGCGTCCTTTTAGTGGATATCTTTTGGGACTCAGGGTTTCTGACAAGATGGGCTTCGGAGTCCCTCCCCGCCCGGGTTCTCCAGTGCTGAGCGCAACCAGAGAAGTCACACGGCGTTTGGAGTTAAGGGAAGGGAAAGGGTTAGGGTTAGGGTTAGGGTTAGGGTTAGGGTTAGGGTTAGGGTTAGGGTTAAGAGATGGGCACGAAACGAGCAATTTTTCGTTTTCGTTTTCATTTTTCGTTTCGTTACGTAACAAAACGAAAAATGAATTTTGTCTCCAAAATGAAACGAACCGAACCGAAACAACAGAAATTTTGTCGTGCGTTTCGTTTTCGTTGCGGCAAATACATTGAACTGCAATGAATGCTAACGAGACAGCAATTTTTCGTTTTCATTTTCGTTTTTTCGTTTCATTACGTAACGAAACAAAAACGAATTTTTTTGCAAAACATTCACGAAAAATGAAAACGAACCGAAACGGACCCCCTAAACGACAAACGACAAACGAAACACCATTTTTTTTGAGTCGTGCCCATCTCTAGTTAGGGTAGCAGGCAATACATGGGTGTTTCGCTCTGCAGCTTGTGTGGAGGCTCGGAATGGGCGGGCGGCGTGGCGGAGCCGAATTGCAGAGATATCAAGAAACCTCACAATCACTTTTCCTCCCCCCCCCAACCCCGAGGAGCTTTCTTAGGCAGGATTTAGGGCCCTGGGAACAACGGCGGCCTCATCTCTCTCTTTCTTCTCCCAGGTAAGGTCTACTTCCTTAAAACCTACCGCAAGCTGAGCTTTCCCGAGGCCACCCAGGCGTGCCAGGGGAATGGCGCCAGCGTGGCCAAAGTGGGCCAACTCTACGCCGCCTGGAAGATCCAACTCCTGGACCGCTGCGAAGCCGGCTGGGTGAGCGACGGGAGTGTCCGCTACCCCATCGTCAATCCCCGGGCACGCTGCGGAGGCCCTGAGCCCGGGGTCCGAAACTTGGGCTTCCCGGATAAGAAATTCAAGCTTTTCGGGGTCTATTGCTACCAAGAAGCTGGGCGGGCCAGTGCAGCGAAGAAAGGGGCCTGGAAGGGGAAACCGTGGCGGGCTTAGCCATGGCGAGGGAACATGCCGGGTTCGAATCCCTCCACTTGGCATCTCTTTCTCCAGTCGTCCGCACCTCCTTCGGGCCTTTCCCCAGAAAAGGTTGGTGGCTCAGCCGGGCGGGAAGGGCCGCACCGGCCGCACCGGACTTGCTCCGAACTTCGGGAGCGCCTTGGGAGTCTGCGTTACATCCAGACCGTGTTCTTCCTCCATTCTTCTCTTCTTCCTTTTCTCTCTGATTTTTTTTTTCCCGGGGGTGGGGGGTGGGGGTTGCTCTCTGCTTTCGGCTTCGGTTTTGACACCATGATGTGCTTCCTCTGAGTTTGGGGATCCAGAGATCTCGGGTGGGGTAGGGGATTCTCCAAACCGCAAAACCAGCTTCTTGCATGCCGTGTGTGTGTGTGGTGGTGGTGGGGGGTGCGATCTCGTCTGGCAGACCAGCAGGAAGCAATGAGACCTCCCTTTTGGCCCTCCTGCGCCCTTACTGAGACTCACCCTCCGGACAAACTCCAACCGACCGAGAACGTGTCTCCCTCTCACCCAGGAAAGAACAGCCGAAATCCAGCACAGTGGAAAATTTGAAAAAAAAATACAACCAAGGTCTTCCTTCATACGTGCAGCTTGCTGGACGGGACTGTATTCTCTTTGGGGCAGAGTCCTGCCTTTTCACTCCCCATGGAATGATCTGTAGCCAGCCATGAGCATGAATAAAATGTGTCTGTCTGTGTGTGGACCCATGGTGTTGGGGTTGGTTTTTAGCCACCAGTAGACCACACCCATCACCTTCCTTCCTTCCTTCCTTCCTTCCTTCCTTCCTTCCTTCCTTCCTTCCTTCTATTCATCATTAGCTCCCTCCCTCCCTCCCTCCCTCCCTCCCTCCCGTCTTTCTTCTTTTCTTCTTTTCTTCTATCTATCATTAGCTCCTTCCTTCCTTCCTTCTATTCATCAACGCCTTCCCTTCGTTCCTTCATTCCTTCCTTCATTCCTTCCTTCTATTCATCAATGCCTTCCTTTTGTTCCTTCGTTCCTTTGCTCCTTCGTTCCTTCGTTCTATCAATCATCAGTTCCTCCATTCCTTCCTTACATCCATACCTTAGCAGTCATTTGGAGGCCTTATAATGTGACATAGGAACAGCAGGTCTGGTCAGACACTTGAAGATTTTAACTACTAACTGTCTCTTCATTCCCCCCCCCCCGGACAGAGCAACCCTGTCCCTCGGATGTTCGGATCAAAACCCAGAACGGATGCGGGAAAAAGCTCAGTGGCACTGCCCCCCCCCCAACCCTCAATCAATCACTTCACGGAGGCTGAGACTTGACCGGCCTGACCCGTCTTTTCCCCAGCCTTCTGAGAGTGATGCTTGTAACCTCCCTCATTAAAACCTTTGCTTAAATGGAAATTGGGCATGCCTGCGTATCTGGGCATCGCCGCGGGTATGTGGCAGAGTCTAATTTGCCTGGCACGATTCTTGCCCACTGGCATGGCATGGCATCTCCAAATACACGGCGGGCTCCCACTCAGAACGCCTTGAAAAGCCAGGAAGGATCAAAGGAAACAGGAAAGAGAAGGTGGTCTTAGGAACTGTTAAAAATTTTTTTTATTAAAATGCCCAGCAGTACAGAAACCTCAGAGGGTTCCCTTGGCCTCCTCCCGCCTCCATCCCCCTGTTTTTGGAAACACCGTAAGGGGTCGATTTGGGTGGGTGGGTGGGGAGAAAACATTGGTGGAGGGGGGGGCAACAGGAAGAGAGCCCCTTCACCGCCCATCTCTCGAAAGCTTACAAGCGCCCCTGTTAAAGAGACTGCCTCCCAGGAGACATTGGGGCCAGGCTCCCAAAGTGGGTGGAGTCACTGACAGGAGGGACGTCCCTCATGAGGACTAGCCACCCATTCCATTTTTAAAAACAGTAGGGAGAGAGGTTCCCGGGGTGTGGCTGAATATGCCTGGGAAAAGCAGAGGTCTGATGGTGAGGAGTGCCAAGGGCATGTCAAAAGCTCAGCCCCCCCTTCCCAACATGCAAAAGGGGGGGGGGGGCTAAGCTGCTGGCACAAGGGAGCCCCTCCCTCTACCCGATATGCGGGCCGGCAGGATCCAGTTTTTCCAAAAGGATTTATAAAAGGACAGACAGCAACGGAGGAGAGAGGATCCAGTGTCGGGGCTGGGGGGGAGGGAAGAGGGCAGCCCATCTGCTCTGGGTTTTGTTCCCATCTTTAACAGGAAGGATACCCCAGGTGGGGCAGAAAGGGTTCCAGCCTCCCATGCTGGGTAGCTCTGTGGCGAGTTTGGGCCGAAACCCGGAGCGGAGGGGCTGCCGCCGCTGGAGAAAGCGGGAGAAGGAGCCCACCGTTTCCCATCACGCACGCCAATCAATTACATTCCGGTGGGGGTGGGGTGGGGGTAGGATTGGGGGTCTGGGAGAGGGAAGGGACAGGGTGGGGTGCGGTGGGGTGGGGAGGAAGAGCTTTGTGCTTTTCTCTGGGGTGCGGTCGTTAAAAGTAATTGCCGTCCTCCTCCGTCCACTCCGGCTTTGGGTGCTGCCGCTGGTGTTTCCGCCGGTCCTTCCGTGATTTGTGGCGGTGGTGCTGGTGGTGCTGGTGGCGGCGCCGGTGGTGCCGCCGGGTTCTGTGCGACCGTCTGGCTGGAAGGAGGCAAGACGGGAGACGCCAATGAGCTGGGGGTTTCGGTGGGGGGAGGAGAATACACTCTGAGTTTTGCTCCGAACATTCCAGGAGCAACTCCTAGGCTGGTTGAGCCCTCCCCTGCAAGATGGGGCCCAGCGGCACCCTGCAAACTTCAGAAGCCTTTGCTATGAATTCCCTGCCTCTGCCTTTGAGGTTGGCACCGGAAACCTAGGCCAGCACAGCCTGCCAAAGTTCGGACCAAAACCCAATACAGACGGCTGCCGATCTCTCACTGCCAGCAAGCCCCTGCTCCCTGCTCCCCTGCTAACGAAGTAACCCTTCCCGATGGGATTAAATTGGTATAAAACGAGATGTAGGTGGGCGACAACTCCCCGTGGGGGGGGGGGAGACACATGCTGGGTGACTCACATTTTGTGCAGAGGATGCGGGGCCGGTCCCACGTCCCATTGACGTGGCACTTGATGGTGGGCAGGTGCCGTTGCAGGAAGCCTTCGTCACACTGATAGCGGACGGTCGCGTGGACGCTGTATTTCTCTTTCTTTTTGCCAATGGGGTAGGCGTTTTCCACCGAGGGGGGTGGCCCGCACAGTACTGTTGGGGAAGAGGAGAAAGCCACGGGCCTGGTCAAGTAGGTTGTGCCGCCTCCACCACGATTGCAAACGCAGCAGCTGGCTTTTGCCCAAGGAGGGTGGCTCACCCTCCTCCTCCTCTTCCTTCCTCTCTCCCTCCCTCCCTCCACCGAACCTCCTTGGTTCCCTGCCCAGAGGTCCACAAGGCCGGGTGGGGCATTAAAAAAAAAAAGACCACTTGGATCAGGAGGCCTGAGACCTTGCAGGCTACTTCAAATGGCCCCGCGGTCAACCGGTAACCCGCGGTTGGCAGGTTGTGCAGGCCTGGTGTAAAGGAATTAATTCGTTCCAAATGAAATTCTGTTAAGCCCATCTTTCCTTGGTCCAAATTCCACATCGGAATGCATTGAAAACGGATTAATCCCTCATCGCGACCATTTCTCTGTTGTCCGGATTCGCCCCCATAGGCGATTCTGTTAAGCGATTTCCCCCCATCTCTGGAATTTTTTTCCTTTGAGCGGATTTTCTATTAAACACACCTCTTGTTATACGAGGGTCCACTGTATATATTTGCCGTGTCCAAAAGTTCAGAAAAGGAAAAATAAAAGTCCGGTTTGGGGAATAAACCTCCTGAATAAACTCCGTTTTGTAGGTGCGACTCACCTAGGGCAAAGCAGAAACTGACCCATAGGCGACCAAAACTGCGTGTTTCGCCTTGCATGGAAGTTATGATTATTCCCAACAGGTTGGAGCATTGAGAACTTCTTTGATCTGTCCTGGATCTCTTGGCCGGGGCCATTGGCAGTCACTCCCAATGGGCATCCCGTTGTCAGGGGGCAGACGGGTGTGAAACCAGCTGTGTTTGGGTAGCAGGAGGGACTACTAATAAATTGTCAGGGAAGAGGCAACACCATAATTCTGCATAATGCAAGAATGAAGTTTATTCTGGCATCCTGCTAGCCAAACCCAGCTGGTTTTGCACCCGGCTTAGCTAACGGTGGGTAATCAGGGAGAAACGTTCACCTTAACTCTGCCCAGGGAATCGTAACTACAGTGGTACCTTTTATTAAGGAATTAATTCGTTCCAAATGAAATTTTGTCAAGCAAATTTTCCTTTGTACAAATTTCCCATAGGAATGCATTGAAAACAGAGTAATCCCTCATCGCGACCAGTTTTATGTTGTACGTATTCGCCCCATAAAGCAAAAGCAAAGTGTTCTGCTTATATACCGCCCCATACCACTACAAGTAGTCTCTGGGCGGTTTACAATTTTTTTAATTACAGTGTGTAGGCTACACATTCCCCCCCCCCCAGCAAGCTGGGTACTCATTTTACCGACCTCGGAAGGATGGAAGGCTGAGTGAACCTTGAGCCTGCTACCAGGGGTTGAACCCAGGTCGTGAGCACAGTTTTACCTGCAGGACAGGCATTTAACCACTGCGCCATGAGGCTCAGATGCGCCATAGGCGATTCTGTTGAGCAAATTTCCCCTATCTCCGGAATTTTTTATGTTGCACAGATTTTATGTTATACAAACTATTTGTTATACAAGGGTCCACTGTATCTATCTATATATATATATTTCTGGATTAACATATTTCCCCCCTCCAAATATTACGCACCGGTGTCCTTTTTGCACACGTAAGGCAGGTTGTAGTTGCAGGGGACGTCGTTCCACTTGCCCGTCTCGTGCGACACCAGCACCACGCAGTCCTCGCCTCCCGCAAAGAAATTGTCCGGCTGGTTTTCGCGCCAGTTCTCGTATTGCTAGCGAAACGGCAGAAGCGGGGCCGTGAGAGTCACAAACGTGGAGGACAGAAACAAGATCGGTGAATGTCACAAACGTGGAAGACAGAAACGAGATCGTGCCCCCCTTTCTTTCAGTGGGATGTTCTGGGACAAATACGGAAACGCAATCCCACCATCGTCGCCAAACACATTGGCTGCTCGCCTAGGGCGAAGCTGGATGGACACACCCCGGCGAGTAACAGTGGGCGTTGTGCTGCGTCACCACTGAATCGAGGGCAAGCGAGACTTGGAATCACACTCACCAGTCCTGTATTGTCGGTCCACTGGAAATCCTGTTCCACTATGCGGTCGTTGAGACCAATCCACGTATTCTCGTGCCCGAAACCTGCATAGGAGAGTGACGTCAGGTGGATGCAGGTCATCCTTCTCAACCTTCCAATTTCTTATTCCGCCCCCCCCCATTTCTATCCTATTCACCCCTACTCTCCTGGTAGCGCCCATTTACTTTTCCAAATTTATATTTTTGACGGTGCCTGACTAGCGCAAAGAACAGAAGGAGACGAAGGGGAACTCGGACAGAAAAGATGAGCCCTCAAGCTAAACAGGAATCCAAGCAACCGATTCAAAAGCTATATTTAAAATTTGAATATTTAAAGATTTATATTGAAGTTCAAAAGCTATATTTTAACATCAGTATTTAAAGGGTATACAGTAGGACTCTTATATCCATGATAGGGTGTTTCTAAGCTCCCCTCCCCTGTGGATTCTGAAAAATGTGCATAATATAGAAGGCTATGCATAGCAGAGTTAAGACAAAAAAATCCAGAAACAAATGTTTTCAACATGTATTACTAGAGCTGGCCACTTGAGGGCGCCATAGACCATGTTATATATTCTTCAGCAACAGGGATGCATAGAAGTGATAGTGAATCTTTTAGAGACAGAGTGCCCAAACTGTGATTCAAAATCCACTAATTTTTTCGCGAAGTGCCAATACAGCAATTTAACCTGAATACCGGCGGCTGTGAAGGGGCAATGTCTGGTGCTAACAGAAAGGGTTCTGAGTGCCACCTTTGGCACACGTGCCATAGGTTCACCAACATTGATGTATATAGTATGCTCTCTGTCTCCCTCAAATGGCCAACTCTGGTAAATACATCCTGAAAATGCGCATATCTAGTTTTTGTTTTCTTTTACTATTACCAGACCACAGATAAGTGAAACCATGGGTGTTGTATTTAAATATATTTTAAAACTTTCATCGATCCATCTAATCTGGCCACTGTTTTGGACGCCACAATCACTGACTTTGATTTCCCCCTTGACGTACTGCTGATGAAGTTATGTTCCTCCCAGGAATGAATGCTGGTCAAGTGACCGGAGCGGCGCCGACAGTCTCGTTCTGCGTCCTCCCATGACCTCCGGTGGGCAAAATACCGGTAACAATGGCCTTGGAACTTATGCCAGTTGTGGTCGCAGCCTTCCGTGTCTAAAAGGACAGACAGAAACAGATGCGTTGAGACTTGCCCTCTGAAGATGACAGCCACAGAGTCTGGCAAAACGTCAGGAAGAAAAGCTTCGAGAACACGGCCAAACAACCTGAAAAACTCACAACAACTATCCTTCTTAATTGCTTTCACTCCGATCACGATCATTCATATGGGACACCAAGGAATTAGTGCAAAAATTTGGTTCTGGGTGCGTGCTCTGCCAGACAGGTGTCACCAAGGCCATCCTGAGACTTCTCGCTGCCTGAGGCTGAGAAAACAACAGTCCACCCTCTCAGATCTATGACCGTAAAAGACAGGTGGCCAACCCAGTCTGGCTAAGGGTTGAGCTGGTGGTCCATTTAAGGGGCCTCCAATCTGATTTGAAAGTCAGTTTAGGGCCTCAGAGCAGAGCCTGGGTTCCTCCGGTGCAGGTACGAGACCCTACCAGAAACAAAATTATACCGCAACCACAGACGGCTTCCCAGGGAGCACCCCTTCTCACCTCGTTCGCACAAACTCCCGCCGTAGCTGGGCAGGCACAGGCAAACGAATGCATTGATCTCGTCGATGCAGGTGCCGCCGTTCTGGCAGGGCCCCGATAAGCAGTCGTCAATATCTGCCGAGAGAAAAACGGAGGACAGTTTTGATAAAGTTTTGATAACGTCGAGATCTGGCCTTGCTCCACCAGCGAACCCAGATCAGAGACATATAAGGTGTCCTTCATGGATGTGAAGAAGTCGAGTCAGGTTCTATGGCCCACCCCCAACCGGAAAGGGACTTTTCATTCTCTGATTTCACTCTGAGCTTGTGGAACAGCCTGAGACTTGAAACAGAGCCTGGGCACATTCCCACAAACGATCTACTCCCTTTTCAGCTACTCGATACGTTATTGAGGACAATGATGACAATCATCCGCTCTTCCTTGAAAATAAATTCTGCGCCTCGGTCAAACTGCTTAGGAATGACTGCGCAACATGGATGGGCAGTGGGTCCCAAACCCTCCCAACCGTGGCCCTAATTATTTCAAATCAACGGACGGACGGGCGGGTAGGCCAAAGAATACAATCTGCAGATGAGTAAAACGGAGGTACTTCTGAGAAACCATGAGTGGTGGCAGAAGAGGCAAGCAAATTATTTGGCACTATTTGGGACTAAACACAGACCGACGAAACGAGATCCTGGGATCTTAGCGGAGCTTGGAGAAGCGTCCTTCGACTGCATCAAAAGCGGAGGATTAACGCTGTCGCAATCCCACCATAAGATGCAGTCGCACAAAGTCGGGAGGTTTTTCAGGCATGCAAGAAGACACAGAATGAGTGTAAAGAAACGAAGACGTTGACCTGTGTGTTTTGTGGGTTTTTCTCCCCCTGGGAGGTTTAGTGCAGAGATTTGGGGCCGCTTAGAATAAAGGGGAATATCTGACGACAAAGGGGGTCAGTTCTTCCTGCCGTCGATCGGCATGGGCTATCCCCGTTTCCAGAATTTGCCTGCACCTCGCAGAGGGGCTCTCCACCGGCCCAGCGCCACTCACCTATTTCGCAGTTCTCCCCTGTGAAGCCTCGCGGACAGTTACAAGCGGAGACGTTCCCGCTGGACTCGCAGGTCCCCCGTGCAAACACGGATCGTTGTCACACGGATCGGTTTCAACTGCAGGAGATAAATCCAAAGTAGGAGCAGTAAGACCAGGTCCATGCAGGTTCAAGGGTGCCTCAGCTAAGAGATCGTGTCCAGAGCTGAAGGAGTTGCGTTTCGGATTGGGCCAAACCTTTGCTAGGAAGTGCGTCCTGTTCGGGGCACCCCTGTTTAAGGACCTGGCTGGGAAAGGTGGCCCAGGATTTATTTATTTATACTTATTAATTTTCAGATTTATATACCGCACCTACTTCCCAACGAGAACTCAGGGTGGTTCACATAAAAATTAAAAAAGGCTAAAAACAAGCACAATAACAAAGCGATCCAAGTAGGCAACATAAGTAGGCTGGGGCAAGAAAAGGGGGGGGGGGGGGAGAGAATTAGTCCCTAGTCATTATTGAAGGCGTCCCTAAAAAGCAGAATCTTTAAGCCTTTCTTAAAGGACGCCAGCGACGGAGCCTGCCGTAGGTCGCTCGGAAGGCTGTTCCAGATAGTCGGCCCCGCCACCAAGAAGGCCCATTTACGAGTGCTCGTTTTACGGGCCTCCTTCGGGGGGACAGTCTGGAGCGAAAGGATGGTGGTGGGTCTGGAAGCCAAACCCTACAAGGGACCTTAGATGGATCTCAGCAGGTTGACCCTGAGAAGAGAAGCCTGAGAGGCTGTGTTAGACAGTCTGTTTTTGAGATTCCATAAGGGAGAACCTGAAGCCAGGGCTTTGAATTTCACAAAAAAGGAACAGAGTTCCTTTTAAAAAGAGTTCCTAACCAACCAACCAACCAACCAACCAACCAACCAACCAACCAATCAAATTTCTGAGCTGGACAGTTCAAATGCGGAGTTACTATTTTTGGGAGAAAACCAAAGACCGCTTTTTGACTCAAAGGGGTCCGTCCTGCCTTGAGGCAACTGCATCAGGCAGCAGAAACTGGAGGGTGGCAAAAACAATAATTGACAAGTACTCATTCCAAACAGTTGGGTGGGGGAGTCTCTAAAGCTCCCTGGCTGCCACCGGTGTATGGACAGAAGCAAAGGAGACACCCAAAGAAGAAGAATTCATGGAAAGACGTCACCTACCCATCAAGCTGGCGTTGCCCTCTTCATTCCACACTGGACTCTCACCTCCTCTGGTGGCAGACGTGTTTCTGGGGTCTTCTCCACTCCCGCTGTCAGGCTCCAGGGGGAGAAACCCACCCAGGGAGGTGGGAAGGAAGCTTCCCTCGTCCTCCGTCTCCCCGACGGCTCTTCCACCAGGAAAGAGGGAAGGTGGAGAGGTTGAGGGTAGGAGCAGCCAGTCTGGCGACAGCGTTGGTACACGCGAGGTTGGCTCCGTCCCGGGTGAGCTCTGCACCGTTGTGTCTTTCTGCTTCTCTGTTGGGATGGGCCAAGTGGAGACGGTCCGGGCAGAAGATCCAGATATGGCACCTTCATGGAGGTGGTGGAGAAGACTTGAGCCTATCGTACTGGTGGTCTGGAGGACCACATCCTCCCCGAGTCTATGTTGGTTGACAACACCAGCTTTGAGGTGCCCATCGCTGCCTTGCGTGACCTCCTCCCGGGCCCCCAGCCGCTCAGAGAGGTCTTGGGGTTCGGTTGAGGTGGAACCATCTATCGGGTTTGTTGGCGTTGGGTCAAGTCCTGGCCTGGAGCTCCCTTCTCCCTCTTGACTGATGCCAGAGGCCATCAGTTCCACTTCCCCAGACAAAATCTGAGCCGCTCGTGGGACGATGGGATCTGGTGTCGGGACAAGGGTGTCCGTGACGGACAGAGTGGACGCAGCTTCTCCCCTCAGCTCGGCGAGCTGGCTGTCCTCCTTCAAAATGGCCTCTTCTCCTCCCACGTCAAGGAGGCTGACCTCTGTCCTGGTAGCCCCGGGAATGTCTGGTCCCATCCCTTCTTGAGGAGAACCTGACAAGTTTTGCTGGGCCTCGAAACTGGGATCTGAAAACCCATTGGCAAAGCTCACCAGCTCACTCTCATGACCGTCTCGGAAATGGTCACTGGCTCCCCCGCTCCCTTTCTCCTCGTGGACTTCCTTCCTCTTGACCTCTGGTGGGGAGCCTGGCACTGTCAGAAGGACCTCCCCGTTGCCAGAGAAAGTGTCCCCATTGTCCCTCACCAATGCCACGTGTGGAAGGCGGTCTCCTCGGGGGCTGATGTCCACGGGTGCTCCATCCTTTGCAGCACCTCCAGTTGTCGTGGCCGTATCGGGTGGCCACAGAAGCCCGTCGGCCGTGATGGGAGAGGAAGCCTCCAGGTGCCCCGGGCGGGTGGGCGCCTCTTGGCTGTAAGGCCCAGAGGCCACTGGCTGTTCGTGGCTGCTTCCATGCGTGTCTCTCCCAAAGAGGGAAGGAGGTAAAAACGTGGATTCCGTGTGACCTCGGTGCTCAGACGGCACGATCTCTGAAATAAGGCACAAGGAGTTAGCAACGCTGAAGTTGTCCACCATGACACCAAAATGGTGATTGAAATATTTAGTTGAATTAGAGACTCACCCACCCACCACAATCCAAATCCCTCAAATTCAGGGGACAACGTCTCTAGTTCCACCTCAAGGAACCTCTGGGGGGTTCCTGCATGGCAGGGGATGACACTTGAGGTCTCTTCCAACTCTATGATTCTAGGATTCTAAGGCAGGGCCGGTCTTACTGCTGTGACTAGAGATGGGCACGAATAGAAAAAATGGAGTTTCGTTTGTCATTTGTTGTTTAGAGGTCCATTTCGGTTTGTTTCCGTTGTTCACGAATTTTTTGCAAAAAATTCATTTTCGTTTCGTTGCCGGTTCGTTACCATTTCATTACCATTTATTCCAATTTTAAGTGATTTTTTTAGCATTTAAAGCAGCCCACTTCATTGCTGTAACGGAAACGAAACGCACGACAAAAATCCCCGTGTTTCTGTTTGTTTCATTTCATTTTAGGGACAAATTTCATTTGTCGTTTCGTTGCGTAACGAAACGAAAACTGAAAAACAAAAACGAAAAATTGTTCGTTCCGTGCCCATCTCTAGCTGTGACTCAGAAAAACAAGGATAGTCCTCGATTCAGCCCCGATTCAGATGCAGTCGACCCCAAAGGTCATGAATCTTGGATTTCCCATCGTCCACTACTGGCAGAACAGCCTCACCCACAAGGCCCATGGGGGACACATCATCTTCAGTCTCCCTGTCCTGTCGAGATGTTTGGGGAAATCCTCCTTGGATTTCCCCTTAAAAGATCTCTAATTCTCCACTGAACAACCATGCAAAATTCCATCAAAACCAGTCACCTCTTTTCTCCTCCTACTTTTCGCGGGTGCAAGGGCTAGTTATAGATAGATAGATAGATAGATAGATAGATAGATAGATAGATAGATAGATAGATAGATAGATAGATAGATAGATAGATATAGCCAAAGCGACATGGGAATCGACCCCTCAAACCCGTCTCCGTCTCGGTTTTCCCATGGAGGTTGCTTCCATAATCATGCTTTGCCCCCCCAACCCATTTCAACACACACAGAGAGAGAGAGAGAGAGAGAGAGAGAGAGAGAGAGAGAGAGAGAGAGAGAGAGTTGGGTAGCTCAAAGGACCTTTGGAAGAAGGCTTAGGAAGTGGTTGCCACGGCAACCACCCAAAGGATGCTTTTTTGATATCCCCGCCGTCGAATGGGTGCCTACGAGACGCAGCTTCCAGCGGTACCGGAGGAATTTTTAGGTGGTGGCTTTGGCACGATGCGACTCTGAACTAACCCACTGCCGGAACGGACTTTTCTTTCGGACGATGTATCTCTGCTTATGTGGCATTGTTCATTTTGCGCTTTGCCGCCCCCCCTTCCCGGGGTGTCTCTTTTTAAAACCAAAGGAGGGGGCTTTCTTTTTAAGTCAGATTGAAATGTCAGGGGACATGCAAGGAGGCAAGGAGGATGCTGCAGTAACAGAGCGAGGGGCAGGTAGGCTGGGCAGATCGTTGGGGGATTGGACGGAGGCTGGGATGGCAGGCAAACGGTAAAACTGCAAGCTGACATCTCCATCCAGTATGGGGAGGGGCCAGCTGGTGGGGATGCATGACAGGCTGAGCCAGTGGGCAGAAGAGGCTGCGGTCCACTTGAAATTTGAAAACGAGCCACATTTGGCCCGCGAGCCTCACTTTGGACACGCCGGCTGTAGGCCTTTGGTGTCAACAGGACGGCGGAAGAGCTGAGCCTAAGATAACCACCAAGATGCCTCTGTTTCTTGGCCAACGTCAAGGATGCAAGAGGTCCAACCCAATGGAGACTCTTTCAGGATCCCAAAGTGAGATTGGGCAGCTCTTCCACTCAGGTTATGTCCTCAAGTACCCTATAAGGTAGGCCCGGTGGAGGGAGAATGGTCCAAGGTCACCAAGTAAGTTCTACAACTCAAGGGGGACTTAAAACTTAGACCCTCTTTGGCTTTTCAGAGACCCGTGCCTCAGCGGAGTGTTTTTGAACGCATCAGAGAGACAGACCCTAACATGATGAGGAAGGTGTGTCTTTCTCTTCCTTCATAAACCGAAAGAACAAAAACAAAAGAGGAAGAACTGCCTTGGAGTAGAATGGCTGAATTCAAAGAAGGAATAGTTGCAGATCTACTTACGGTCGCCTTCTACTTCATTGGAAAGAGCGTAGCTCGTGCCACCTTGGAGCGCTGCGGCCGGGCCAGGCTGGGCCTCCACCGAGGTCTCAACGAAATTGTCCGCCATCTTCTGCACTGCCAAGGCTAGGACGGGCAGCACCGTGGGCGAGGTGGCACTACCTTCTGCCTCTTCCCCGGCCACCGGCTCTTCCTCCACAATCTGCTGGAAGTAGCGTCCATTCAGCCCTGTGTAAATGCTCCTCCGGGTGGACTCGGGGGTGGTGGCGGGGGCCGGAGCCCCAGTGGTGAGCCCAGGGTGACCTCTATGGGCTGTTGAGGTGCCGGCCAAGGTGGAGGGAGCAGGATGACCCAGAGGGAGTTGAGTATAGAGAAGCTCGGGTGGGCCAGGAGATACGGTCTCTTTGGGGGTGAACCTCCGTGTGGACCCATGCAGCCAGGTGGGGGAGGCAGGGTGGGTGACCCCCTCGGCTGGTGTGGTGTCTTCAAACCCATCCTCCAAAGAGGCCATAGCCACCGCACTTGACTCTTCGTTGGCCACCACCTCACCGTTCGTTGAGTCAGTTGACGCTCGGTCAACCACAGCCAACGGGTCTTGCTCAACGCTTGTATCCCGGTGGGAGGCATCTGTTGGTGTTGGAGACCCTTCTTGGCGTCCTCCACCCCAAAGAGGACCTTGGGGGGAGGTCCTCCTCTCCTCCTCTGTTTCCTTCCCCCCGGGAGAGGACGTCACCAACTGAAGCTGTTCGTCCATCAATGCCGTCCCGGCTTTCTGTAAAGTGCCGTAGGGTTCTTTGGGGAGATCTCTCGCGTCTCCTGAAAGGATGGCCTCATCTGTCTCCTTCAGGAAAGGCTCGTTTGGACCCGGAGGCGGCAAATCGGGCTCGTGTTCCACCAGGAGGTTCTCCATGAGCGAATCGTGGCTCCCCTCTGCCTCATGGTCCATGGGACCCCTCACCGCTGGATCGAGGACTTCCCCTGTGGCCGTACCCAGCGGCTTCTTGCCTGGCAGCCAGGCTGCAAAGAAACCGAAATAGGCTTGGAAGATGTTTGCCGGAAGAATCCTGCCGCCCAGAGATATTTGCGTGCCCATTATCTTGACCAATACTTCCGTCCACCCTGCATTCGCGATCGTCTGCCATCATTTTCCTGGGCATTGAAAGGCTGGGCTACCCAAGACCCGAACTGGAAGAACAAACCTGTGATCCTAACTGATAGGAACATGGCATGGCCAACCTACAAGGGACCCCATGAGATCATCCAGTTCACCCCCTGTCAAGGAGCCCCAGTAGGGGGGACTCGAACTCACAACCGCAGTCTTCGCAACTGGAGGCCCTGACCCCTGAGCGTGAAACCACGCGAAGCGAATCTGGCGCCTTCTCTATGCACCTCATCATGGTATTCTCGCACAATTTGGGAGTTGTTGTTTTTTAAAGCCACCCTGGTTCCTCCTTAAAGACCGTCTCCAAAGGCGCAAACCTGTATTATACTCTCTGAACAGCAGATGGTTCCGGGGTGGCTACCCTGTCCTTTATGGTGCATTTCCCCTTTTACACCCTCCCCCCCCCCCCCGCTCTGCTGGACAAACCAATACTTCACTTTCCTTTCTCGGTCTCCGGAGTAGTGCAATTTAAAGAGTGAGGAAGCAAGCCAGCCAGGGGACACTGGTTTTCATTTCCCCCTCTCATCATCTGAGCGCTCACCCGGCCACGAGGAAGCCGGGTGATTTATGGAGCAGCTCTGGCACCAGGGAGCAAACAAATCACATTTTTCAAAGGCTGGTTTCCATCCTCCCCCCCCCCCCGAAAACTGAGGGCCTGCCCTCGAGGTGCACCCAGCAGAGCACAGACCCTTGGTTTAAGGCTCGTGCATCATCCATCCAGTGCAAGGCCTGTGCATCATCCGTCCAGATTTCCCCCCAAAGACTCTCTGTGCCTCGAATCCTGAGAAATGATCACACACCCCATGGGGCGAGGAGCAAACCCACACCAAAAGCAGCAGTGAGAAATCCCAAAGCCAGAGGATCAACCAACAGGGGACACGTCTTACTCTGGATATTCCAAATTAAACCAGGTTCTTCTCCTCTACTGGATCTTGGTCGACATTCCAGAAATTGTGTTCAGTTTAATATCAGTACTGCCGAGCCCATGTATACCATCTTATCTGTGTGTGCCCCGGGAAAACCTCTTTTAATTAAAGTTCAGGCTAACACCCGGAGCGGATTCACCAACTTTGAGCAATCTCGCACCTTGAGACCCAGGAAACAAACCAACCTTTGTAGCAGTAGGCATCAAACCTCGAGCCCGAGTGGGGAAAGCCAGTCCGGTTGGCATGCTGGTAGGCCGTCCGGACTCCTGGCTCGTCCCCTCCGCATTTCTTCCGTGGAGTACGGATCGGATAGCGGACGCTTCCGTCGGCCAGCCAGCCGGGATCACACTGGTCGAGACCTTCCTTCCAGGCAAGGTACAGCTGTCCAGTGGTCGCCAACTCAGCTCCTCGGCTCAGACAGTATTTCTGGGCCATTGGGAATGTCATGCGTCCCGGACTGGAGGCATAGAACACCTTTCCTGCAAGGAGAAAGGAAGTCTTGTGTTTATGGTGGTTTTTCTACTAGATAACTGGAAATCATCCAGCCTTCCTTCCTTCCAACCATCCATGTGCCTAATCATCCATCCATCCATGTGTCTAATCTTCCATCCATCCATCCATCATCCATCCATCTGTCCATCCATCCATCTGTCCAATCTTCCTTCTCTCCTTCCTTCCTTCCTTCCAGCCATCCATGTGCCTAATCATCCATCCATCCATGTGTCTAATCTTCCACCCATCCATCCATCATCCATCCATCTGTCCATCCATCCATCTGTCCAATCTTCCTTCTCTCCTTCCTTCCTTCCTTCCAACCATCCATGTGCCTAATCATCCATCCATCCATGTGTCTAATCTTCCATCCATCCATCCATCATCCATCCATCTGTCCATCCATCCATCTGTCCAATCTTCCTTCTCTCCTTCCTTCCTTCCTTCCAACCATCCATGTGCCTAATCATCCATCCATCCATGTGTCTAATCTTCCATCCATCCATCCATCATCCATCCATCTGTCCATCCATCCATCTGTCCAATCTTCCTTCTCTCCTTCCTTCCTTCCTTCCAGCCATCCATGTGCCTAATCATCCATCCATCCATCCATCCATCCATCCATCCATCCATCCATCCACCTGTCCAATCTTCCTTCCTTCCTTCCTTCCTTCCTTCCTTCCTTCCATCTTGTCAATCTGTCCGTCTGTCTTTCCTTCTGTCCATCCCTCCCGCCATCTATTCCATCCTCGGTATGTCCTGTCCTGAACTTTAAAGGCCCTCTCCAGGGTGCTGAACCTACAGTATTCCAAAGATAGGGTCCCACTGCTTGGAGAGCCTCGGTAAAGTTCGGGTGAAAGCTCAGTTCCAGCAAGACTAAGTTGCGAGGTTGGGGTGGGGGTGGTCATGTTCACTGTGAAACCAGCCTCCAGACCCCCCCCCCAAATTGTCCAATCCTTGCTATAAGTTTGTGCTTCTGAACGTTGGGCCCCCAAATGTTCTCGGACTACAGCACCCGGAAATCCTGAACACTCCAGCTAGAATGCCCAAGACGGTGAACCGCTGGGATAAGTGGTTGATTCCTGTCCTGTGTGATTTCCTCCCGAATAGGAAAAGGAACTATTTTACCATAGGTTGACCACATTTGCTCTCAGGGTAGTCCCACCTCTCCCCAAAAAATACATCCATCTCTCGCTCCTTTGAGCTTCGAACGAAGAGTCCCTTCGGCTCCGAAACTTGCAGCAAAAGCCAACATTATTTCAGCACGAAAGGCAAGACTCACTCGTAATCCCCTACGCTCCTTTCTCCAGACGGAGACAAGGGGAGTATCCATGCATGTCCAATTTATCCAAACACTGCTTCCTTGCTGATGTCTACACCTCTGGGGAAAAACCACCCTGGTTGTTGATGGCGCTTTTCGTTTCATTAGGAAAGCTCTCCTAGAGCCACGGGAAATGGTGGTCTTCTATTTGATAAAGGAGATGAAAAAGCAACGTCTCCAGGCAGCTGTTTTAGTCTTTGGTTGGGGACCATGTGCACGGGAGGGTACGATAGATAGACTGATAGATAGACAGATAGATTGATTGATTGATTGATCGATCGATCGATTGATCGATCGACCGACCGACCGACCGATAGATAGATAGATAGATAGATAGATAGATAGATAGATAGATAGATAGATAGATAGATAGATAGATAGATAGATAGATAGATAGATAGATGAAGGAAGGAAGGAAGGAAGGAAGGAAGGAAGGAAGTTTATGATAGAAGGAATGGAGTTTTGAATGGGTTGCTTGTCTCTTTCCGAGCCATCAGCCTGTCATTCCGGGCTGTTGCGATCTCTCACTGCCTCTTTGCCTGTAATTGTTTCTTAAGCAATAAGGTCACTTGTTTTGTGCACGCTTGGGGAGAATTACACCACTCTTAAGGCAGAGCAACTTAGTTCTTTGTTTGCATCTTAGCTGGGTGTTGTGCGTTGTCCTTATTGAGAGTGGCTGGTCTAAAACAATGAGGACTAGGAACGTAAGGAATTATTCTCCCGTTTCTAATAATAACCCAGAGATACCTACGCGGAAACCTCAGAGCTTGCAAATATCGCAGAAACAAATTCTTTTGCTTCGTGACTCACCCCGGAGCTCCTTGGCGTAACAGTAGACATCGTAGGTTTCGTCTCCGTTCCTCTCGCCATAACTCCGGATGCCCGGAAGGCTGTTGCGGTCTCCATAGCAGCCGGGTCTCGAAAGGGTGATGGGGTACCTACAGTGGGACAAGAAGGAGGGGGAAATTGAGGACGAGAGAATGAGAATCAAGATTCCTCCAGGAAATGTGAGATGTCACACAGGTTTAGGTCTCTAGCTGCGGAGTCAAAGGTTGAGAGTTTGAATATCATCCCTCCACAGGGCCTCCTTGACCAGGGCTGGACTGGATGATCTCCAGGAGTTCCCGCCAGGTCTGTTGTTCTAAGATTATTATTGAACTGCTGTAGAGCTCAGGGCTTGAGGTCTTGGGCTGTGCCATGTGGAACCAGAGGTTGAGAGTTCGATTCCCCCATGGTGCCTCCTTGACCAGGGCTGGACTGGATGACTCAAAAGGTCCCTTTGTGCTCTGGCATATTATTATTATTATTATTTATTATTATTATTATTATTATTATTATTATTATTATTATTATTATTATTATTATTATTATCGTCGTCGTCGTCGTCGTCGTCGTCGTCGTCGTCGTCGTCGTCTTCTTCTTCTTCTTCTTCTTCTTCTTCTTCTTCTTCTTCTTCTTCTTCTTCTTCTGAACACAGCTGCCAGGTGTCAAGCTAGAGTTGGCCTTCTCCCATGATCGAGCTCTTTCCAAGAGCCTAGGATGACTGGAGAGATCGTCGTAGAATATATGCTGTTCCTAATAATTTCGCCATTTGTACCTGACCAGTGTTGATCTTGTCAATGCCGAGAGCTTTCAGACATTGACCCAGGTCTTTTGGGATTGCACCCAAGGCGACTATTATTATTGGCATTGTTCTTGCTTTCTTATTCCCTAGCTTTTCATTTTCTATTTCTAAATCTTGATATTGGGTTATCTTTTCTAACTCTTTGCTGCTGACTCTTGTGTCTCCTGGTATTGCCACATCGATGATTTGAACTTTGTTTTCTTGCTTTATTATTAAGATGTCTGTGTCAACCCAAGTATGCGGCTGGATTTTTTCACCTCTTCGAGTGAAGGAAAGGCATGCAAAGCTTAAGGAAAAAATCCTGGAATTTCCCCATAAGCCAATTTTTTTTCTGAGCTGTCTTTAGAAAGGAATCCCTCTAATCTTTGTTCCAAGTCACAAGGAAGCTCTCCAAATGCTGACTCCACCTCACTGAAGCACCCGCGGTCCACCATAACAAAAGCAAGACAGGAGGCCCCTTCTGCCACCTACCTGACCGTGTGGTCAGAGAGCCACCCGGCATCGCAGTTGTCATAACCGTCTTCAAATGCTGCTTGGAGGTGAGCCGGAGAGGCGATGACGGCCGAGTTCTCCTCGCACGCCCTCTGGGCCGCCGAGAAAGTCAAGGCGTAGCGATTGCTTGCAGCTCGGTAGTGGAAAACCACACCTGGAGAGAGAGAGACCCACATTTAGGGCATAAGTGGTTGAGGTCTCTGCCTGTGGAGCCAGAGTTTGGGAGTTCCATTCCCCACTGGGCTTCCTTGACATGGGCTAGATTGGATGATCTCGAAGGGTCCCTCCCAACTCTGTCGTTCTAAGATGATTATTATATTAAATTGGTGGAGGCAGGGATTTCCAATCTTCTTATGCAACCAAACACTCAGCATTTTTTTTCTATTCAAGGACAGCTAATTGTCCATATGCACATAAAAAGAACAAAGAGGCAATGACTGTATATCTACAAGAGGAAAACGGGTGTGTGCGTGTGATGTTTTAAAATACATATCTTTGCCGCACTTCAACAGCATCGCATCGTGACTTGAGGCGGGCTGAATTTTTGTGCAGAAAACAAAGTCCTCCTTCCACGCGCTACTGCTCATGCAGAAATGAGAGAGAGCAGGAAAGGAAGAAAAACCACCCAAATTGGAAAAGGAGAGAATAAAGGGGGGGGATTGAATAGACAATTCATATAACGTATGCTAAATTATTCCATATGGAGAAGACGGCCACTATGAATGCAATCTGTACATCATTGTCGGCGGTAATATGGCCCCCGCAATCGGTGTACATTTTGGCTTGCGTACCCAACCACGTAAAAATGTCTTTACCGGACATTTCTGCACTCCCTTTAAAACCTTTAAACGATATGCTGAAGCCCCATCCCAGTCTCTGCCACCACCCAGATGGAGAAGTAAACGGCTCTTTGTTTCAGTGCTCTGTTTCTCCATATCCCACCTCTCTTTACCCCCACCTTAGTTTCTAAATTCCCACGTTAAAAGGTGTGAAAGGGACATTAGCAGATTTCTCCTAATGGGCACATTTATTTACATCTTTTAGACGCCGCACAAGTATATTTACAGTTGTTTATTTATTCCTGTCCATGAGCCTCCAGAATTGCAAAACTGCTAATTGAACGATGACGACCACGTGCAGCCACGTCCGTCCCCAGACTTAGCTGTCTGGTGGACCTCTCTTGAGATGTTCTTAGCCTTTTCCACTTACCAGTGACTACTAGGGGGACCAGGTCCTGCTCGTCGTGGATCCCCGCCACGACTTCGCACCGATAAAGCCCTGCATCACTGGCCCTTACGGCCGAGAACGATAGGGTGGCATTATAGCGCTGATATGGATAACCCGGGAGGGAGATCCTTCCTTCATATCCCTTGGCGATCTTCACCACATTATCCTTTGCCACCAAGACCGAGAGGTCCTCTGGCTGCCCCGTGGCCGACTGGACTTTGCTCCACTTGATCCGTGGCAGATCTGGAGGTATGTTGGGCCCAAGGGAAGCTGGGGGTTGCAGGAGAAAGAGGCAAGGCAGGGCCACCTGCTCCGCCAGGCCAACCCAGAGCGGTTGATGGTGGACCTTGTTGATGTGGATGACTTTCCCATTGTCCTGGGAGCCTGTGGACAAACAAACAAACAAACAAAAACAAAAACAAAAAACAGGGTCAAACTATGAATCATTTGGTTGTCATTGGAATCGTTATCCGCCACTCTCTCCATTCAATACATTTGTAAAACCCTGCCATAAATCCGCTTTATTATTTATTTATTAAATTTCTGTACTCCACCATCAGGCAACGTGTGATGTGCTGGAAGCTGGTTTAGTGAAAAACCTGTGCAGGTTCAGGAAATCCCTGCAGGCAGAAAGCCAGCCTCTCAGGATCAAGAGCTTTTGGCAGAAGGCTAAAAGTTCAAGACTAAAGCTGACCTCAGGTCCAAGAGACATCTTGTTTGACAAAAAAAATCATGTGATTTATGTTGGCTCCACAGGTGCTTTGAGTTATGTTAAGATTTCAAGGAGTGGAAAAAATGTCCTACTTTCTCCAATTTTTTTTAAGAAAAAATATTGGAGTAGAAAACCAGTTTCTTTCTTTCTTTCTTTCTTTGGAGGAAATATCTTGAGAAGCAGACTGGGACGTTCTAAAGCCCAGTGGATAAGAAACTCCACACTATGTCACAACCCAGGATGGGTGAAAATCTGGGCACATACCCAAACTCCCCACAGGTAGAAATCTAGCATCTCAGGATGCAGGGCTTCAGCAGAAGGCAGAAAGCTCAAGCTGACCTTGGCTCCACGTTCAGGAACGTGAGATCTGGTTTTGGGAAAGAACATGGCGTGGCATGTGGTTGGAGAGTCCTGAATGGGATGGGGAGGATAGGGGATTGTAGCGCTACCTTGCTGGGGAGGATGGGAGTTGTAGTGTCACACTAACATGTACCAGGTCCAGGCTTTTTTTTGCCCGGGGGGGGGTCTAGGCTGGGACTTGGGAGACAAATCTTTGTTATATTCTTTTCATTATTATTATTTTGCAGGTGAGGAAAACACGGGCTTCACCCTGTGGCGAAAATTAATCATCTTTCTGTGAATGTCAGAGGCCTCGCGCGTCACTCTGATTGATTCTTCCTCACCACCAGCTGGACCCAATTATAGGAAGCTAGGGATGTTGGAATGGGGGGGAGAGATAGCCAGAAACAAAGGGAAACGGAGCCAATTGTTCTGACGCCAATCTGAACAGGGCAGCGGCAGGGGTCTCCACTGATGTTCCACCCGCCCCAGCCACCTGCTGTTCTTTTAAAGTCATAATAATCACGGTCGAGTGCCTGCAGTCAGAAATCTAGACCAGCGCAGGCGGGGCGTCAAATTAATGAAAGCATGCCAGGTATTTGGGAAGGGTTAGGCTGGCGGTGGGCTTCTGTGCATCTCATCGGCCAAAGCGTGTGAGAGAGTGCTGCTTAGTGGTTAGGGCAGCGGTTGGGCCCCTGGGATGCCTCCTTTGGAAAGCATCCCGAGAGGGATCAGTTTAGAGGTCTGGGACGAGGAAGCCCTGTGGGTCGCGGACTGAGGGGGGAAGGGAGTGGGAAGGGCAGATTTTGTGAACTCCTCGCAGGTAGAAAGCCAACACTTGGGTATTGGAAGGAGTGGAAAATGTCCTACTTTCTCCATTTTTTAAAAAAGAAAAAACACTCTAACATTGGGGTGGGAAACCAGTTTCCTTCCTTCCTTCCTTCCTTCCTTCCTTCCTTCCTTCCTTCCTTCCTTCCTTCCTTCCTTCCTTCCTTTCATTCTTTCAGGAAAACTTTCACAGTGTTAAGGATGGGTGCATGAACCCCCAAAACTCCCCCACTTTTTTTTCTTAAATGTCATACTTACTTACTTGTTTCTTTATTAGTGGTACTCATTTCCCACCTCTCCTCCCTGGACTCTCGCAATGACCTTGTGGGCTCGATCAGGCTGAGAGTTGTATGTGGGATTTGAACTCAGGTCCCCTTACTTGGGACTGACTTAAGCCCTTAATGGAACTACCGTGCTTAGCAGCAAAAAAAAAAAAAGTCAGTGCAGGGTGCCAAGGAATTAAAATTTGGGGGGCCTGGGTATTACAGCTCCAGCAGGTACCAAACCACTGAAAGTAGCAGGAAAGGGTCCTTACTGATACCAAAGTGGACGTCCTATATCGAGCTGCCTCGTCTTTGTCATCCCTTCATTCCTTATTCATGCCTGCTTTCTCGTTACCCATTAATACTTAATTGCTTGTCCATTATTTGCTGCCGGTAGCTTATGGGTTGATTTGCAGCTTGTTTGTTTACAAGGCTCGTGGCTGAGGATGGCAGGAGGAGGCATTTCAACTTGTTTTGGCTCAGTTCCCCATTTTATTAATGTCAACTTCTACCCCATTTGGGCCTTCTGAAATAGTTGCCATCTTCCCCACTTCTGAGTCTGCAAATATTATGATGAGCCCTGGATTCCCCCCCCCTTTATTAAAAACAGGTGTTCCAGTTTCCAAACTCGCCTGAATCCCGAGAAGCTCCATCTAGACATTAAGCCATGCCTATTCTCCACTGTCTGCCCAAAACACCATAATATATTTATGCGCTGGACTTGTCAATAGCCTACGCCCCTCCCTTCTCAAAACCAGGACGTGAGTCTCAACCAAATTAAAAGAGGGATGCAGTTTTAAAAACTGAGAGCTGAAATGTGAAAGTACGATTCAGAACATTGTGACCTTAAAGGACTACGTTTTTAAAGCAAATTAAAAAGTACAACAGTAGTCCAGTCGGATCAATCTCCTCACTTACCTAGAAGAACCGAGACAGGCAGGAGAAGAGACCTCAAGAACACCCAACTACTAATCTCTCTCGTTACATGGACCATCCTTGATCTGGAACGAGAATTTTAAAAATTAATACCCTGAAGGCACAATTCATAGTGTTCTTGTTGTTGTCGGGCCCTTCAACTTGATGTCTGACATGCCGCAGAGCCACAGATCACTTAACGAGGAGAGTTAGCTCATAAGGCCATGAGTTACAATTGCAGGTAGGAAGGTCACAGTGTCATTTGAATTGAAGGATAGTTGTGTTTCGTTTCCCCACTGTGGAATCCAGGGGAAAAGAGCACGATAAGCTTTTTCAAAATCATGATGGTTTCCCCAGAATGTTTATTTCTCTCATCCTTTTTCCTTTACAGCTGCAAGCCAAAACTGAGGTCAGGTATTCCTTCCTTTGTTCCTTCTATCAACATGTTCCTTCATTCATTCATTTGTTCATTTGTTTGTTTGTTTGTTCCTTCCTTCCTTCCATCATCAGCTCCTTGCTTCCATCCATCCATCAGCAATCTTCCTTCCTTCCTTCCTTCCTTCCTTCCTTCCTTCCTTCCTTCCTTCCTTCCTTCCTTCCTTCCTTCCTTCCATCATCAGCTCCCTCCTTCCTTCCTTCCTTACATCCATCATCAGCTCCTATCTACCTCCCTTGCTCCCACCCACCTCTCCCCCTGTTCACGTGGGGTCTGCTTCTGGGACCATTCCCAATGGAGGGGAGGTCCCTATCCACTCAATAGAGATGATCCCCCTGAAGAAAGGAAGACCTTCTGAATCATATCTTGACTAATCCCGAAAATCCCAGGTTACCTGAGATTTCTGCCTCTCCATTGTGCTCTGGAGAGAAATTGAGAGAGAGAGAGAGAGAGAGAGAGAGAGAGAGAGAGAGAGAGAGAGAGAGAGAGAGAGAGAGAGAGAATTTCATTTCTGTGAAAGGTTTGCTTTCTGAAAAATCCCACCCTGCATCTGACATCTCCGATGCCTTGTGGCAGCCAGGGAGTTCAAAGCAGTGTGTGTCTAGCTCTTCACCACTGGAGACCTTCAAAGGAAAGCTACCTGGTGTCTCCTTTTGAGCTGCGTTCAAAAGCCATCAGAGCTCAGAGTCTGCATCTTGTTTGGGGGGCGATTCTCTGACATTCTGGAGCTGTGCCTTCAAGGGGTATTCCCCCCCCTTCCCCACCTAATGCTTGGAATTAGCTTTGGCTCCCCTCAAACTTTGATGTAATTGGCCTTCTCTGCAGGATCAAAAGGAATTCTCTGATTGTTCTTTGATGTCACCGATCCCCAGCTTTGGTTTCTCCAATGATCTTGGACTACAACTCCCAGAAGCCTTCACTACTAGCATTGCTGGGTGGGATATATCTTGGAGTTGCAATCTAAGAACAATGGGGGGACCCAAGGTTGGAAACCCCTAGGCAAAAGCATCGCCTGACAGGTTTGGTTGAAATATCAGATGGAAGAATTGCAGTTTACATGCACCTCATGGGTCAAGAACAGTCACTGGGGTCATCCCCGAGGACCTCCAAAATCCAGGGTGTTGAAGGAGGTCACCTTTTTCCAACTTTTGGTGAAGCTTGGAAACCAACCCATTGGAAACTCCTGGTTGTCCACACCAGCAGGATTTTCTGCACAGGGGACGTGCCGTAGGATATGTTGTCCAAAATCCTAATCTTTCCTCCTCGCAGTACAAGTCTAATGGCGTAAACTTCAGGCTGCACATTGACCCATAGATGACACAGCTTTGCTCGTATCCCCTATCACATACCAGCCACAAGATGAGCAGTGCAAGCAGCATCGCTTTTATCATGCTCAACGTGCTGTTGGAATTTAACATTCTGCCCTTTGGCCTAACTAATGCCCCCAAAGGAGTCTGATCTATCCCAATATTCCAAACGGCCCCTCTTCTGGGTTCAGCGGGGTCTCAATATTTTCTAAATCTCTTGCTTTTCACCCACCTCACCCTATTTCCTGAGAGCGGAGCTTAAAAACCCACAAAAACAATGTGACATTTCTGCAGGCTTGAATGTCTGCCTTTCTTTATTGAAATGCAAATTCTTAGTCTTGAAGAAAGACTGTCTGGGGGGGGAGGGAGAGGATGAGATCTGTTTTATGGCACAAATAATTAACAGCTGATATGGGTTAGGGTTAGGGTTAGGGTTAGGGTTAGTAATGTTCAGTAATGTTAGACTTTGGATGCCATGGCTTTAAAGCTGGGCAAACACTTTTGATCCCAGCTCACACAGACAAGTAGGATGCAGGGTCTAGAATGTTAAACTAGGCCACTCGAATCCTGGGTTCAAATCCTTGCTTGGGGTGTGTTTGTGGCAACGGGAAACTCCTCTTTGAACAACTTATGTGCCTTGGAAACTTTATTAGGGTCGCCATAATTCAGAAACGGCACAGACTAACAGTCTGAACAGTATGGGATCTGTTTTATGGCTAGGCCCATGGGCATATCAAGTGCACTTTGAGGTAAAGGTATGGGGCTAAAGAAGAGATAGGAAGCCACAAATTTGTGATCTGCTTCCAGAAAATATCATTCCGCTGATAAATGAAACACCTTTTTCGGGGTTTGTCCATACTTCTTTCCTGGCCCTGTTTTGAACCTGGAAAGATTTGTTTTTAACTCTCGCAAGTGATGCAATGGAAGTAACCTCACTATGTATCCAGAATTACAGATTTCTGAGTCCATGGATTTAAGAACACGAGAGGGAAATGGGGCTTAGAGTTCTTCCGTGCATAAAAATTCAGCCTTGGTCTCATAAAAATCTTTGAGAGAGTCAAGTCTCCTCTTGGGTTCGGTATCCCCACACCATTCAAAAAAGCTATGTTTTGACCAATTACCCTTGCCTGTGTGGTCCAGCGGTTTGCAGCTGGGGCAGGGGTGCCTCTGGGCATGCGACGAGTGCATTTGGCCCTCTGAAAATAATATAAACACAATATATTTGGAATGCAAAACCATGCCGGCCTGCCCCCCCCCCCCACATCTTCTGTTTACTCAGCGCTGCGCCCTGGAGGGACAACGCAGATGAGTAAACACCCCATATTTTATTTAAATGGCAAGCTTTAGAAATCGGCCGATCGGGGTCCTTGAAGTCGAGACCGCCGAGTGGATTAGGGACGGAATCAATTTGAACATGCCGTTTGGCATACAAATGCAAGGGATGTGCCTTTTTCCCCCCTGCCAAGGCTGGCTCGAAACCTCCTTGCGGCTATTCCTCGGAACTATTCTCTCATGTCTTTGATTCTACAACCCTGCAACGAGCGGCTTGCAAATTGTCGGGAACTGTTTTGTGTTTTCACTGGATTTGGAGGTCTGATTTCTCTCTCTCTCTCTCCCCTCTTCTGCAACTCTGCCTGGCCCACCTCATAGGACTGTTGTTGCTGCCTTCGCTACTGATTGTGTGTTTATTCTTGTTTTGGATTACTCCGATGAAGCTATCAAGCTGACGTTTGCTGAACGTGGGCCATCAAGTGTGACTCAACTTGTTGTGTTAAAACAGGCCTGCACAACAGGTAGACCGCGGGCTACCGGTAGCCCGCAAAGGGTTCAAAAGTAGCCCACTAGCCATCAATAAAAAAAGTGAGGGGATAAGTGCTCCACCCTTCCCTCCCCCATCCCAAGGACCACCACTGCCCCAGCAAAGTTCTGGGTCTGCCAGCCCACTGTCTCAGCCGAGTGGGGCAGTTCAAGGGTCGAAATCTGTTCCCTCCAATGCTCTACTTACATTTTTTTTTACATATGAGCATGTGTTCGGAACGGATAAAATGCATACATAGAGGTTTTAGAGTAGTGTGTGTGTGTTGTGTCGTTACAATCGTGACCGACTCTACATGGAGTTTTCTTGGCAGGAGTCCTGGAGTGGCTTGCCAGTTCCTACTCCAGGCGCCTACAGCACCTGGTATTCCCTGGTGGTCTCCCATCCAAGTACTAACCAGGGCCGACCCTGCTTAGCTTCCGAAATCAAGTGAGATCGGATGTGCTTAGGGCATCTAGGTACTTTGGGCCAGAAAATGTAGACCTCTGCCTGTTCAAAGTTGAACAGCCCTGTGTTAAACTATCCTTCAGTGGGGATTCTAGATAACTGACTGTCTCTCAAGTAAGAAAACTTGCCATCTCTGCAGGACAGGTATGGATATCTTGTCTGATTAACCCTTGCCTAGGCTTTTAAGCTCCCCAAATGCCGAACATTCATTTCTGCAAAATCAAACCAAAAACAACCAACCCAAAAATATCTCCACCGCTTCTGTTTTCGCTGTCCAGCCTCTGTAGAAAAAGCTGCTAGTAATTCCTCTTACTTACTTCATATTGCTGCAGAGGGCTGTTTCGGGGGGGGGGGGAGAGAAAGCAATTCCAGCCTGCCAGCCAATACCATAAGATGACTCATAAAAATAAAATATAAAATAACCTAACCCACCTCTCTGCAGTCTTGCCCTCTGCAGAAGGGGGAGGTCAGAGAGGAAAGCAAGGGAGGGAAGGCAGGGCTGAGCCAAGGTATGGGTTTGGAGCCCTGCTTTGAGAAGCCAAGATTAATCCTGTGTTGCTGGCATTTGCCGGGCTGGACGTTATCACAAGGCAGGGTAGCGAAATGACATCAGGCGGCAGAGTCTGGGAGGGCAGCAATAGCTCAAAACAAAACAAACTAAAAGACAAAAAACATGCAACCCTAACCCTAACCCTAACCCTAACCCTAACCCTAACCCTAATCTCTCCCTTTAGAGGTAGCCAAAGAAAACCAGGGAGAGGGATGGACCCCCCTCAAAAAAATATTAATAAAATCCAAGAGCTGTTCTTTAAGGCACCAAGAGGGATCTCGGATGACCTCTATTAGCTCTCAGTTTAAAGAGGTGATACCGAGAGCCCGATACGGAAAGAAAAAAGGGGACTACGGGAAAGATCACGCCTGCTTTTTCCCTCGTGCCGTGATCTCTCGGCAGCTTGTCTGGAAAATTGTCATTTTAAGAGAGAGAACGGGAGGGGGGGGCTATCTTTGAAGCTCAGGCTGCCAGCTTCTCCAGGCAACAGACAACCCTTCAACCCCTGGAGTGGATATTTTTTTTTCAATTAGGGAAGGCGCTTCTGGGCCAACCATGTTTGTGGTGCCAGGCGGCTCATTATTTTCCATCGGTTTGCATGGCTTGTTGTCGGGAGGGACTCCCGTAATTATCCCCCAAAAAATTTAACAAAAGGCCTGCTTTGAGCTTGGCAGAGGAAATAGGTGTGTGTGTGTGTGTGTGTGTGTGTCTCTGTGTGTGTCTCTGTGTGTGTTTCCACGAAAGCCCGTAAAGAGATAGATTTCCCGCTGCATCTGCTCTCCCTTGAATTATTCATTCTGCCTCATGAATATGCCAATCTGGTGATGGGTGATTAGCGTCACATGAAATGCAATTTAAATCTTGGCAGGATGCGACCGGGGGAGGGGGGGAGGATTTGGTGACAGGAAAGGTTCCCCTTCAGCCTTCTCCGCCCCCACCTCCCCACCCCACCCCACAGTTTCTTAGGGGGGGGGTCTTCCTCATTTTTGGTGTCTTGGTGAACTTTACGACCCGAAAGAAATTTTAAAAAAAGGAATCATGGAGGTTTAAAGCTGACCTGGCTGGATTCCCATCATCCCCAGGCAAAAAAGTGGGGGATGATAAGCATCGAGGTGAGCCAGTAACCCCCAAAAGGAGAAGGTGCGATGTAAATATATCAATCCATATTTCAAAAATGCAGACTTAGGCCGTTACGTCACGTCAATTTTGTCGCTGTATATTTTACGCTGAGTACCGGTATAAAAAAATATTGTACCCCACATCCGTCGCGCTTCAACAGAAATAAAGTGCGACCACACCTCAGAAGCGCGACTCAGCGCAACAAACTTGTAGCTGGTCCTTGGGTGTTCTTGTTTTCTTGTCGCTGTTTTGTACCGCTTCTTGTACCCGTACAAGAGACCGTGGTGGACCACATATTCCATGACATATTCAATCAATGAGTGTTGTGTTTGGGTCGGTGTGCAATTTTGGGGTTGATTTGGGTCGGCGAATGAGCCTGCCCCCATTTTCAAGCCATGAATGACACCCCCCCCCTCGTGGGCCTCTGCAAACCCGAAGTGGTTCAGCTGCAAGGTTCGGACAGCTCCCAAGGAAGTCACAAAGCACCGGCGGATGTGGTTCCCTTTTTACGTATCTCGGCAAACTTCAGGGGCTGACAGGAAAGCAGGAGACTTCCTAACCCAGGCATGTCCAAACTTCAGCCCTCCAGATGTTTTGGACCACAACTCCCACAGTCCTTTGTCACTGGCAACGCAGGCTTGGAATTCTGGGAGTGGTGGTCCAAAAACATCAGGAAGGGCCGAAGTTTGGACATGCCTGGCCTCACCTCTGGAAGTTCCCCCCTTATCAGTCCCATGAGATGGACATCTCATCGCTGGCCAATTGAACCCCATGCCACAGGACGTGACAAACCTCCACCACCACCCCTTTCAAATGAACCCAGAGAACTTTGGTGGCCACCGTCTGCATTCGGAGGAACGCTGACCTCCATTTTTAAATGCCGCGATTTTTATTTTCCGTTGGAAACGAGGGGGCCCAGCTCATGGGGGCTTCTCCCCTCGCAACTCTTGAGGGGCCAACACTCTTCCGTTGTGTCACGGGAGTGCACATTGCTAAGCCTAGCCCGGTAGGATTTTGCACTCCACAAACTACGCTCCTTGGGTGCACCCCTGCACCCCTGTTGCATCCACACAAACAAAGCAATGCATGTTTGCTGTAATGATGCGAGAAGATACTCCCCCCCCAACACACACTCCTTGCTTCATCTCTTAGCTCCCATCCCAGCAGGGCTAGCGCTAGGTTTTTTTGCGCCCTAGGGTGGGCGGTGGTGGCAGGGGGTGGTGGATGGACAGTGACGGGCAAGGGGGTGGACGGTGATGGGCACGGGGGGCGGCGGGCGGATGGCGACGGGCGGCCGGGGGGCGGACGACAGTGGCGAGTGGCAGCGGTGGGCGGTGGGGGGTCAGCAGGCTGGCCAGCACCCTCTCTCCATTTTGGCGCCTAGGCAACTGCCTAGTTCGCCTTAATGGACGTGCTAGCCCTGCTTCCCAGGGGTTCCTCCTCCCTTCAGGCCAGGAATGGACCGCAGCCACAAGAAGGGGTGGAACTCAATCAGTCTGGCCTGCCTCTGGCATAGGATACATTGCTCCGGTCCAGGGAGGTACTCTCTTTTTAAAGACGAACTTCTCGTACCCGGCAAGGAACCACTCCTTGCTTTCACTGACAGGGAAAAACTATCCTCCCTCCCCAAAAAATAATAATAATCTGGAAGTCACATCCGATTAAGTATATTGTTTCCAACCAAGGAGAGGCGAGGTGTTTCAGATGAAATTCACCAGCGAGGTGACAAAAATCCTCCTGACGCTTTGGTTTCCTGTCTCCTCTGGAGAGCAGTGTCTCTAAGAGAATGAGTCGGTGCCGTTGTCTCTGTTTTAGCCACGTCCACTTCGCTTGCACACCCCCCTCTCTCTCACACACACACACACACAGACAAGTTGACTCCTGGGTATTTTGTAGGCATTTCGGGTGGGTGGGTGAGCATTTCTATGCTTCGCCTTCAATATGGTGTGAAGCAGAACCATCTGCCACATTTTTAGATCTCTAGTTCGGAGCGAAACAAAGGTAACGCGTTGGAACCGCCGGTGCCCACAAATAACAGATCGTCCATATAAGGATCAGATCCAACTCCATACACACCCACATATATACTGTATAATCTAGATTTGGATGGAAATTGGAAGCGGTTTCGAGATTTGGAGAGGGTGAAATGTTGTTTTCTAACACACACACACACCCCAAAGCTCAGAGACCTTCTCTGGAGAATGCAACGGCAGCACCAGGCACTGGAGGCCTGGAGCCAAAAATTTAATTATCAGCAATATCCCCAGTGCAGTGTCGGGGAGAATTTAAATGACGGCAGGCAGATCTCGCTTCTGTCTTCCTCTACACTTCCCCCCCCCCCAATAAAATTTTAGGATGCGTTCCTAAAAGGCCAGGTGAAGAGCTATAGAATGTGGTGGGAAATAATGATCCGCCATCCCTATGTCTTCAGGATAAAGGCACCCATGAGGCACAGATCTGAACTCGGGTTTCCCACCCAGCCAGTGTGGCCTAGTGGTTAGAGTCATGGAGAGACCCGCGTTCAACTGCTGCTTGATGGTGGACAAGGATCCAGTCTGGCTTTCCTAAACTGAATGTTTTCGATGATTTATTTTGGTGGGGGGAAATCCTCCGGGTTGCAAAAATAAAAGAGACATCCCTGGGAGTTTTGGAGGGGGAGTTTCAGAAACGACCCTCAAGATTATTCATCGTGAACCTCAGTTTCCTATATTCCTATATTCCTGTATGTTCACAACAGGGATTTGGATCCTTTTCACCACCTTGAGAAAAAATGGGCATTAAATCTAATCAATACAACAAATAAACCATGCTGCCCTGAATTATTGCTTGGGTGGCACCCCAAACCCCTTGGTTTTGGTGCCGTTTCTCCCAAAATCATAGACACCCCTGAAAATTATATCTTGGGGATCTACTTTAGAGAAGATCTCCAAAACCTTAAATATAGGCGGGACCAGTACAGGGCGGTCAGCTTTGCTACTATGCTTAACACAGGCTAAAAAATAAATAAATAAATAAATAAATAAATAAATAACACTTCCCAATGTCTTCTACCCCCTTGAAGGCCAGCAAGCATCTTAAAATTTCTGTGTAAGGTTTTGCATCTTATGCAGCACAAAATGTGTTGGCTTTCAAAGTGCCTTACAACCCAGAAGATTAGGCTACCTAGAGGGGGGGGGAATAGGATTAAATTTAGAATGTATGGTTTCCAAGCACACAGTTTCCAAACAGGGACCGCTAAGGGGCATCAATTGCAATCACGGAACGGGCTTTGTTTTAGAAATTCCGGATGAATGGTATTGCATTATCCCGGCTAAGCTGCTCAATCCGAATTTGTGCATTGCAACAGTTTGCTTTTGCCTGAAGGCGGCAGCGGGTGGGTGTGCATTATTTTTGAGTAAACGTTCACAAACCTGAAAACGTTGTGGATCTGAGATGGAGCGAGGCCAGTCTCCTGGCGGAAAAACGGAAGGCAGGTTTCCCTCTACCCTGGAGTATTTTCATCACCAGGATGAGTTTTGCATTAATCTTATTTTGAAGGAGCTGGAAGGACTCCATTGATGAATTGGTGCAATTAGCTAGTGGACGTCTTGATTGCAAATTAAAGCGAAACCCAGTTTTAATTGCCGCTAGCCATCTGGGCACTTCTCCCTGGCACATCTGACCGACGGATGGGAGAGTTAGAAACCATGCAAATAGTTTATTTCGGTGCCAATTCTTTGATCCTCTCGTTGCTCTCTGTGCCAGGCCTCAGGTCTGGATTACGCTGCCCAGAATGGTTTGTTTGTTAACCAATGAACACTCCGATTTTGAATTTCCTCTCGAAGGCTGCAAGATTGGAGTAAAACTTTGGCATGACTGTCGGGCTTGCGGTTAGCTCAGCTCTAGAAAGACTCAGGACCTCCCTTCATGAGACGGCAATTCCCTATCTAGAAGTGGTGCTCCCTGAACAGGAAAACATGGTCTGCTTCTTTTAACTTGAACTTGCCTCAACCTGCACGCACCGAATTGGTCCATGGTTATTTTTTAGCACGTCATCTGCAATTTGTGCCTGTTTTTGGCTGTGGCTCTCAGCTTTTGTGAGGGATCCGACAGTCCGGATTTGACCCTCAACTCCTGACTCTGCACTTTAGACTCTGCTCTGTCCAAGTCTGCCTGCTCTTTTAGGAGCTGTCCTAGGTCCTGAATATGCCAGATCCATATTTAAGCAGTGTCTTCCTGTCTTTGAATAGCTCCAACTGAAGGTCAGTTTTTTTAGGGGGGCAAGATCAAAACTTAACAGGAGGAAGCCGAATTTGACCTCAGAAATGCTTGGCTGGGGAAATTCTCCAGCTGATGCCTGGAAAATGGTGAGTTAAATAAGCCAATCAGTCCCTGCATAATCTTTATATACCCATCTACATACCAGCAAACTCACTCCGTTACATGGGGTTAATCTCTCTCTCTCTCTCTCTCTCTCTCTCTCTCTCTCTCTCTCTCTCTCTCTCTCTCTCTCTCTCTCTCTCTGCCTGGTGTACCCTTGCAGAATTGCTTGCAGGAGAACACGGTGTGCTTCTGTGGGATTGAAACCAAGACTTCAAAAAGTCCAACAATCCCAAACCATGCCTTGAGGGCTACAGGCAGAAGCCGGCCAAGCCCGGGTGATGTCTGATGTGTGTTTGAAACACAACTGCTGGAATGCGAAAGGCGGCAGGGAGGAGGGGCCGGGGCTGGGAACCGGCGACTCCCAGTTTTAGAGGGCAGGGAGCATCTGCATTGGGTTGGCGCCCGAACTTTACAGCAGCCCATGCAGAGCGGCCAGCGGTAACCAGCCAAACAGGTTCGGAGGTGTGAAGAACATCACTGCAGTTCCCTGTGCTGTCCATGGTGCTGAATCCATCCAGTCCCTCTGGAATAATCAGCACCTTGGCCAGCTCTCTTAAAGTTCAAACTCAACGCCCGCAGGGGATGCACCCCCACCCCCATGCCACCACCTACTCTGGGTGAGAAGGACATTTAGGGGACAGAGAGAAGAACCCAATGATTATAACAGGGCTGGAGAATAATGTTTCGCCAGTACAGATCAAAAAATTATTCTGGGATTTCTAAATAACCGATCACCCCGAGGCCAGCCTAGCAGGGACAGTTTATGCTGGCTGTCATTCCTGAGTACTCTTCAAAGCCCATTTCACCCTCATCATAGGAGACGTCTCTATGTTCCAGCCAAGATGTGGCATCAAAGCATGAGTGGCAGTGACCGTCCCTTGATTTATCCCAGAAAGAGTGCAGCTGGTGTGCTGAAGAGAACCATCTGGAAACCAAACCAGCTGTGTCTCCGACACCCACGGGCTCTTCCTTCACTCCCTGGCACATACCTGTGTGTGCGTACACACCCCTTCCCTTCCCGGCACCCAGCATGCAACAGAGCCGGCTGTTTTCCTCCTCCTCCCCCCTTCTCAATTCCCCGGAGAATGGCATTAAAAGGTAGACTGCAATGGCACAAGGGGGCTCTACAGAACTCCCATAGCTAAAACCAAGAGGGTGTGTGTGTGTGTGTGTGTGTGTGTGTGTGTGTGTGTGGAGAATGAAGCAGCATGACTTTTGTTGCACCTTTACGGCTACTCTAGCACCCCCATATCCACGGTGGATTGGTTCCGGTGGGGGTGGGCGTGGATACTGAAATCCACAGATAATAGTGAATTATAAATATATAGCAGAGTAAAGGGCAAAATTATTCTTGAGTTTTTAACATGCATTCCCATACTATGTGTTATCCACCGATATGGAGGACTTGCCATGTTTATTTATTTGAGCCTGAACTTTGAGGGGGTTCTTTCCCCCGATGGATGAAAGCTTTGAAACTTGCAAGGACAGAGCAGAAACCCATTCTATGAATGAAATAATAATAATGTCATCCCATAACGTGCCACGTATGGGTCACGGTGCCATAGACACCAGCCAGAGTGTGACCCTGAGATTTCCACGAACCCTTCCTAGGTCACACCTGGATTGGTTTCAACATTGTGTCACCTCCAGAGGGTGACCACAAAGGAAGGAAACCCAGGAAGACACAGGCATGGAAGGGAGAAGCATGTGGCCTGATCCGGTTTTTGGGCCGAAGTTTGGCTTTAACGTCCTCCTCTTCCTTTGCCCTAAATGAAATGCATTTCTCTTGACAATATTTTTTGGGAGGGGAATACAGGATTATCTCTTACACGGGTTGAGAAAACAAGATTCTATAGCAACAACACTAACGATATCATAACCGCCCGCCACTCCTGCGAACTGGACGATCCCATTGTTTTTGAGATTCCTTCTCCAGCTCGACTAGCTCTCCCTCTCTCTATACCCCTCGCTGCCCAGAGAAACCTCCTGTCCGTTAGTCAAGCGTCAGGCCACCATTGCTACCTGCGATTGGAGAACTGCTAAAGAATATCAACTCCGCTTCAGTTTTCTTTCCACGATTCCAGGCGAGAAATGTTTATTTTGAGCAGCAACATTCAACAGTTTAGGAGTGAAGCGGATCCTGTGCCAACAAAACCTAATAATGAGTAACACCAACCAACCAACCAATCAACCAACCAACCAATCAATCAATCAATCAATCAATCAATCAATCAATCAATCAATCAATCAATCAATCAATCAATCAATCAATCAATCAATCAATCAATCAGTGATGCTCTTTGAGTCCTTGTTATTCACAACTTAGCTCCAGCACTGTTTATCACGGCGGCCCTTGTCCTGTCCCGAGTTCGAGCATCACATTCTTCTGTGATTCATCATCATCATCATCATCATCATCACCACCACCACCATTCTCTGGCTCTAGGAGAATGATAGCAACACCTCATCCGTTCCTAGGATCTCCCCGGCGCCGATGTCATGCGTCAGAGTCATCATAACGACCGTGACGGAGAAAATATACCCTCTCACCCCTTGAGGGTTCGGATTGGACGGTTGACGTTTCATGTGGTACCTTTCGGTCCGCAACCCCTCTGCACCCGTCATGCTGAGAGATAAGCCTAATCTAATAATCATAACAAGAACAATAAGGATGATGATGGTGGTGGCAGCGGTGGCGCGATGCTGATGCTGATGATAGTGGCAGCACCTATTCTGCTTCCAGTATCATCCCAAGCTCTGGAGAGCCTCCATACCTCGCTGGAACTCTCTCCAAGTGGGATCTTTCTCATTCTTGGCCCAACAGAATGGACCCCAGCCTCTGATTTTGGCCCTTTCCTTTGGCCCCACGGCTTTTTCATGCCTTCCCGGGAACCTACACCTGAGCCCCTGCCTCGTGGTCACCCCCACATTTCCCCCTCTCATCGCCTCCTCAACCGCTTCTCTCCAGGGTAGGGTATTTTGTACGGGCGCGAGTCTGTTTTTACCTTCCCTGTCCAACACAAGAAAATACCTCTTGGCTCCAACCAGCCTCTTTTGGGGAGGCGGGGCTCTTTCAGGCAGTTATTCCAACCCCTTAATCTCTCTCTGTGTGTGTTTTTGGAGGAGGGAAGGGGGTGTCGAATCTAGTAACCGCCCTCCCCTAGTTGATCTCCAACCCATTCTGCCAGCCCCTCTTTTCTCTCTCGGAAAAGTCTTCCTTTGCCTGTCAGGACCCCACGGAGAATGCATTCCCCCCCCCTCCAGCTTGCAGAGAGAGAGAGAGAGAGAGAGAGAGAGAGAGAACAGAGAGATTTTGAGCCTCACCCCCAAGAAAAAGCAGAGAGATGACTCTCTCTGTTCCAAGAGAGATTGTCTCCCAAGAAACAAAGCAATGTACCGAGAAACCTGTTTCGTAGAAACGGAACCAACAGGAGGATGAATCTAGACAGCCGTGCAACCCACCAAAGTCTCAATTTGGAGGAGGGGGGGTGATTTTTACACACACACACCCCATCTGGTACCAGAAAGGACCAGATTGGCGCCCCCCTGCCCAAAGCGCAATTTCTTTTCGCTTCCTCAGCCGTCCTCTCCCTCCCCATCTGAGCATCAGTAAACCCTCCAAACCCAATCTCTGTTTCCACACCCACCCCTGCACACCCACCCCATGGCTCCTTTAGGATCAGCAAGGTTGCCCCACCACCAACAACCCAAGACTTGAAAGCCAAAGAGTCCCGGAGAGGTGTCCAGAATCCTATTTCGGAGGGGGTGTCACTCCATCTCATACCAATAAGCATTTTCCCCCCTCCCTGGTTCATTCTAGGGGAAATGTGAAGATTTGGGGGGAGAAAGCAAGACAGGGAATTTTTTTTTTTTAAAAATGATTTTCAAGTAAGTTTTTAAAAAAGGAGGAAAGAGGATACACAAGGATGCACTTACCTGGTGTGTCTGGTTTTTTTTTCAGTGTCCAAAGGAATTCATGACCTCTGCCAAGGGACTTCCCACCCGTTCGGAATCGATGCCAGGAGGCGACTGGCACACCCCAAGCAGAGAGGGGGCTTCCTTCTGCCTTCTCCAGAGGTGGGCACAAGAGGGGTGGGGTGGGGGGTGTTGATCAGAGGGGGCTGGTGCCCGGGGGCAGCTGTCCAGCTCGAGGCAAAGGCTGGCCGAAGCCAATCGGGGCTGGAGCCGTGGGGAACAAAGGGGGTTCTGCCTGGCTTAGGGGGGAGTGGGGAGGGGCAGGGAGGCCCCCCTTGGCCGGCTCCACCATGGAGGGAGGGCAGCCCGGATCCAAGCAAAAGAGGGAAGCCCCCCCCCCTCTTTTTTGCAGGGTAGAGAACAGGAGGGGTGGAATATGGGTTTTTCTGCTTCTCTTTCGCCTCCCCCCTCTTTTTTACACCTGCAATTTCAGCAGGAAGGGGAAAAAAGCCGGCATGCAGAGCTGCAGCTGATGGGGTTGCAAGATCTGGGTGGTGGGGAGGGGAGGAGTGACAGCTGCAGCACATGCGCCTTAAGGGTCTCTCTCTCTCCATCTCTCTCTCTCTCTCTCTCTCTCTCTCTCTCTCTCTCTCTCTCTCTCTCTCTCTCTCTCCCCCCCCTTTTCACATCCTAGAGACCACTGCCCAAGGTAGGAAACTGGCACAAGCGAGGCGCCTCAGTGTTTCCCTTTAGGAATTTCCGCACACACTTTTTACATAAGAACATAAGAACAGCCTTGCTGGAAAGAGGACACAGCCCCTCCGGTCCAGCATTCTGTCTCCCACAGGGGCTCACACAGAGGTCTTCACCTGCTTACCATTCCTCCACCAATGGCATTGACAGATCCCCTGCCTCTCTCTCCAACCCAGACTTGCGAGGAGGCCGGTGTGATCCGTGGCAGTGGGGGCTCTGAGGTCCGCTCTGGGTTTTGGCCTGAACCTGAGCTCCGGCGGCTGGAAAGTTCGGCTCGAAACCCCGGGCGGCTCCACCGCATCCCTCCCGTTACCGGCAAAGCCACGTTACTTGTCAAAACGCGGCCAGGAAGAACGGCAACGAGTTCTTTCTCATAAATGAAAGGAAAGTGTTCAAAAACACAAAGAAAGGTGCCTCGCTTAAGATGCTACTTGGAGTCTTTGGGGCATAGGGGATGATGGATATTTGGATGCCGACTAGGGATGGGAAGTCCAGATGTGCTTTTGCAGGGTGGACCCTGTTGAGGGGAGGGCTTTAAAAAAAAATTCCTTTTGAGTATCAGTCACCAGTCACCAAATTGTACCGGTTCGAAACCCCCCCCCCCGACTACCCCACAAGGGCCATAGGGAAAGAAAGACCGTGATTATGAACACAAGAAGAGAGAAAGACAGTCTTTCTGTCCATTTTTGGCCCCGGTCCAGCCAGGAAAGAAAACCCCCTATTCATTTCCATAGGAGACCCATCCCCTCCTTGGCTTCCCTAAATCCTATAGAAAACAGGGGGGGGGGGTCCTTCACTTCCTATCTGATTGTATAGGGTGGCTTTATCTTTCTTTCTTTTTCCCCCCTTGGCAGATCAAATAGGTCTCAGTATGTTAATCCAAGCACATCCGAGCCGTGGCATTGTCCCGGATTTTGGCACAGGGGGGTCTCTGTCCTTATTATTCTTATTATTATTCAGCGGGGTCCCTGCAGCTGGTGCGTTTGTATGTTTTCAGCTGGGGCAAGGGACTGCTGTTTGTGGCCTTCCTGGGAGAATATAGAGCAGCAAAAGACGAAATGGGTTATCCAAAGTTTTGATCCTCGCTGTCCTGCCTTGGGCCTTTGGAGAGAATGCTCTAGACGCTGGCCTACTACATCTCCCATCAACCTTGCTGGCTAAGGCAGAGGAATCACAGCCTTGTGGAATCGTGAAGTCGGAAGGGGCCTACAAGGCCCTAAGCCTAAGCCTAAACCTAAACCTAAACCTAAACCTAAACCTAAGCCTAAACCTAAACCTAAACCTAAACCTAAACCTAAGTCTAAGCCTACCCCTAACCCTAAACCTAACCCTAACCCTAAGCCTAAACCTAAGCCTAAACCTAAACCTAACCCAACCGCCTGCTGAAGGAAAGGTGTGGGGTCTTTTGGGGAGGAAGGCAGAATGAACGAATGAACGAACGAATGAAGGAGTGAATGTGGCAGCAGGGAAAGAGGAAATTGCCACGTGAGATGGACGGCCTCCACCGAGGAAACCACGACTTTAGACATTCCTACTGTTGACCAGAGATGCAGAGAGAGGGACCTTTTGGAAGCTGCTCATTGGTAGGGTCTCCTTGAGTCGAGGTCGGATGGACGGCGCCTTGTCCCGCCAACATTGTTGCAACCTCACTGGCCTCTTGAGGAGGGACCCGGGGACCAAACCCACACAGCTGCCCATGCTCCTCCATCAAGATGGGGAAAGGGGGGATTGGGCTCACAGAGCTAAATCTAACCTAACCCAGGGCATCTGAAGAGACAGTGGTCTAATGTAGTGGTTCTCAACCTGTGGGTCCCCAGATGTTCCTGAACTGCAACTCCCAGAAATCCCTTCCAGGTTAGCTAGTGGTGGAGGCTTCTGGAACATCTGGCGACCCACAGGTTGAGAAACAGTGGTCTAATGGTTACCAGTACCATCAAACCTATAGATGGATGACAACACCAGCCCAGCTTTCAATAACAGCTGACCCAAATCCAGTCAAGAACGGAGGTTGACTTAGAAGCTGGGCCTCTGAGAATCTGGAGCAGCAGGTCTATTTCTCTAGCAGTATCCAAGATTTGGGGTTAGCAGACGCTGTGCTCTCAGACCTTGAACTTTGCAACAACGACGAAAAATTCAAATGCCCCTTGATCTTAAAAAGGGACATCACAGGAAGGCACCAACTACTCCAAAGTCCCTAAAAACTCCAGATGGAAACACCTGCCGAGAGGTCGCCTAGGATGAATTTGGCTTGACTTTATCTGTTGAAAAAGAGAGCCTTAGCACCTTCAAACTGGCACCGAAGTAGGTCACCTGTTTCTTTTAAAAGAATGTGATTCAGATGGAGAAGTTTCTGGTGACAGAAGAATGGCAGGAATCGTTGGTGGGCGGAGGGGAGAGCGGGTCCCCACCCCACCCCACTTCCGCGATGCAATAAGTTTCCCGAAGATTGCCACGAGGAGGGGAGGGGGGACTGCAATGCCCATTTCCCCCCCCCCCCCCCGTTGTGAATGCGACGACAGTTTTCGGTTCAAGATTTCACAAGACCACTGGCCCAGTGGATATAGTTGACTAGGAGACCCAAGTTCCTTCCTTCCTTCCTTCCTTCCTTCCTTCTATTCATCATAAACTCCTTCCTTCTATCCCTCCTCAGTTATTTCCCTCCTTCCTTCCTTCTATCCATCATAAACTCCTTCCTTCCATCCATCATCAGCTCTTTCTCCTTCCTTCCTTCCTTCCTTCCTTCCTTCCTTCCTTCCTTCCTTCTCCATCACCCTTTGGCTTATGGCCCCTTTCTCGCTCTGGAGCTCCCATCCTCCTCCTCCTCCATGACTTCCCAAGCCCCAACTCTGTTCCTCTTGGGCCATTCCGTTGCACCCGGGGCCTCCGTTCCCACCTGCATCCACCGTCTCCTGTGGCTGGGGCGGAGGGTGTGTGTGTGTGAGACTGAGGCAGGGTTCCTGGTATCTTGTGTGTTTTCCCTGCCTCTTTGTTCTCCTCTGTCTTTCTTTGCCTGCTCCCCACTCGCTGCTCCCTCTGTTCTCTTCTTGATTTTACTAAGCGGTACGGGGGGGGGGGGGAGGGAGCCAGAGGGGAAGATACCCGATCTGATCTCCCCGTTGTGTCAGGCAGCAAAGTGTGCCGACTGTGAGGGAGGCAGAATAATTAATTTCCAGGAAAACAAAGCGACTGGCAAAGCCCAAACAACCACCGGGTCTAAAAGGCCCAAGCTGACGTTCGCATCTCGGATCCCTGGATCACATCAGGCACAGTCCCGACCACAATTTGCATTTCTGTGGGGAATTCACATTTCAGAAACAAGAAACAAATACACAAGGAAAGAAAAAAAATGTTTATTTTAAAAGCGAGGCGACTGCAAGATTTGAACTATGGACGGGTTCAAAAGAGACCTCTATCGGCTCAAGGAGGGCCGCAACATCAGCTGAAGGATTGAGCCCCCCACCCCACCCCAAAAGACGGTGCCCATGACATATGCCCTGCTTGCTCCCTTCTGGTTACACCCCTGGCATTTGGGACGCCCATGAACCAAGAGGTTAGAACGGAGTGACCCCAAGGCTTTTAAAATCCTCTTTGTTCAAGAAGCGAGACGAAGCTTCTAGTCCTCATGGAGATCAACCTTGCTGTTTCTTGGTCACCTCCTCATTCGGCCTGCAGAGTTCCCCGGGAATCAAGAGCTGACTTCACGGCACGGCATGGAAGCCGAATAGAATTTGATCGGTATTCAGGGCTTGGCTCCCTGTGTTTTCCCCGATCTTTCTCGCTCTCAAGAGTTCCTCCTGCACCCAATTTGGCCCTGTCATTGCTCGTTTCCTCCCTTCAAGCCGCAGAGACGGAGGGCAAAAGGGCCGCCATTACATCTCCCCACCCCCACCCCCATTTATAGCGTGCGGGCACCCGACATTTCTCAACATATTTTGAGAGAGAGCGGCAGGCGATAACTCATGTCCGGCTCTTTCGCTCATGAAGACAAATGGCCTGGGGAAGATTAGATTTTAAGGGTGTTGGCGGAGGGTGGGGGGTGTTGTGAGCTTTTGGGTGAGATGTGCAGTATATATACTGGAGTCTGCAGGGGGAATAAGTGTATGGCTCCCAGGCCACCTCTCAAAAGTATGCAAAGAGCATGTTAGAATATCCAACGCTTATTCCATACAGTCTTCGTTCGGTGAATCAAATTTGGCATTTCGGGCTAATTCGGCTCCCCTGAATTATTCTAACCAAAGGTTAGTAGAATCGTCAAGGTCTCGCCAAGTCTGGAAAAGGGAAGTTCACTGCGGTGGCTTATCCGGCTGCCCAACAATGGGATCTGTTGGTTGGAGTTCTCTGTTGGTGGAGAGGTTTGATGGAGGCCTTGTGTTGGCTTGGAGGCTAAATGAGCTGGACATTAAATGGGGACATCCTTATTTGCTCTCAAGGGGGAAGGAAGGAAGGAGCTGATGATGGATGGATGGATGGATGGATGGATAGATGGATGGATAGATGGATGGATGAATGGATGGAAGGATGGTTGGATGGATGGATGGAAGGAAGGAAGGATCTGATGATGGATTGATGGAATGATTGATTGATAGACATGGATGGATGGATGGATGGATGGATGGAAGGAAGGAAGGAAGGAAGGATCTGATGATGGATGGATGGATGGATGGATGGATTGATTGATTAATTGATTGATTAATTGATTGATTTATGGATGGATAGAAGGAAGGAAGGAAGGAAGGAAGGAAGGGAGGAAGGGAGGAAGGAAGGATCTGATGATGGATGGATGGGTGGATGGATGGATGGATGGATGGATGGATGGATGGATGGATGGATTAATTGATTGATTTATGGATGGAAGGATGGAAGGAAGGAAGGATCTGAGGATGGATGGATGGATGGAAGGAAGGAAGGAAGGAAGGAAGGAAGGAAGGATCTGATGATGGAGGGATGGGCGGATGGATGGATGGATGAATGGAAGGAAGGATCTGATGATGGATGGATGGATGGATAGATGGATGGATGGATGGATGGATGGAAGGAAGGAAGGATCTGATGATGGAGGGATGGGTGGATGGACATCCTTACCAGCTCCCAACAGCGCACACTTTAATCCAAACCCAACTTCAGTGACATCCTTATGAAATTCAGTGTTTTCCACAACTTGAAAGTGAGTGTCTCATGAATTGGAGCCTTTCACAATGGTTCCCAACCTCGGGTAACCCAGATGTTCTTGGCCTACAACTCCCAGGAATCCTGACCAGTAAATGTAATGGAGAAGGCTTCTGGGAGATGTAGTCTAGGAAGTTCTGGAGCCTGAAGGTCAGGAACCACTGCCATAGAAGATGTCAACTCACTTTGCTGAGAGCAAGGGTGGACATAGAAAGCTGGGGGTCCTTATTCATGGCCTGGGTGGGGGGTTGGAGCTTAAGGCATTAGCCAAGCCAGGAGAAATTGGGCTCCCAGGGGAACAAGCTAAAGGAAGGAAACCCAGGGTCTTAGGAGGTTGGATTGAAGCAAGGTTCCAAAAGCCATTTAGGAGCTGAGGACCTACTGGACCAGAACCGAGACATGACCCAACTTTCCAAAGCAACTGTGCAGGAGGGCAGTGTGAGGAACTATCCAGAACTCCAACCTACATGGGGTCAGGAGTCAGGATGAAAGGGCAGGCGGGGATTTGGTGGGGTTGAGAATCAAGCGGAAGGTCAACAGGATAGATCTAACACTTGGACACCGACGAGGACTCTCTGTGAACTTTCTTTCTCGGATAATTATTTTCACGGCACGGATTTGGTGAGTTTGCTTAAAGTGAATTATTCATCACTTTAGAAGTGTTTTAGAGTCTCTCTTTTTTTAAAAAAAATGCTTTTCTATTTAAACCACTTAGAGATTGCAGAGCACAGGTTGAGAACGTGGGAAAGGTGAAGCGATCCACTCATTGTGCAGCGGAATGAAGAGCCTGGAAGGGTCCAATTTCTCTCTCAAATTCCCTAGGATGGCATTGGGGCCCCCCGTCCCTGGCTTTCTCAGCCTGCCCGACCTCACAGGGCTGTTGCAAAAGTATAGTGACGAAGGAGGCGAAACCTAGAACATTTTGGGGCTCTTTGGGAAGACAGGTTATAAAAGGCAGTGCCTCCCGAACATGCACCCACCAGCCTTCACAATCGGTAGAACTAAATTTGTTTGTAAAGGTACCCCGGAACTGGATCTGGGCTTCCCATTTCGATCCGGGCCTTTTCCAAGTGGCTCCGAAGTGGCTCCGATTCGGTTAGAAACTCCAGCTTTGTCCGAACTGAAGGCCCAGTTCCATATTCCGCTTTTTTTTTTTTTTTTGCTCCATGGATATCCATCAATGGCTGTAATCTTCCCAGTTTCTTCTTTAGGGGGCAAAAAAACCAGCATGTGAGAAGAATCGAGAATGATGGGGTTAATAATGGTGCCGTTCTTTTCGATTCCGGACCCTGTACCCAGGTGGGCTTTTTTTTCTGGTTCGGGAGGTACGGGAAGGGGAGGATGGGTAGAAAGGGGGAATGAGAGGAAGTTTCATGTATATTTTAATCCACCACCCCCTCCTCATCTCTCCCCCACCGCTGAGACCCCAGCTGCAACCGAACCATTAAGGCATGAATAAGGATTCTTTTCTAGCAGTCGGGTTCATTAGCAACCGGGAATCTGAGGGGAATAGCAATTAATCTCGGAAGAAGGTGGTTTGTCGGTGGGGGGGGGGAGGCGAGAGGAAGGACAGAGAGAACCAGGGTTGAATGGACAGGGGAGCGAGGGTGGGAAGTCACCACTGAGATGTATATACATCGGCAGCTGGATATTTTTTTTTATATGTCCTAGGCTTGAGGGGTGGGTGCATCCTTTGTAAGGGGGCACACAGGCCCCCATTTAGAATGCCGGTCAGAATTCCCACCCTCCACCCCCCCCCAGGAAATGATACCACTTAGGCGGAAGAAAGCAAGGGTCGGAGAGAGGTGGCGGTGGGGGAAAGATCCGTTTGTCCATCTAGACCAAGGGAATGCATCTTTTGTCTAATCACCCGGAGTTCCACTTTGGCTTGAATAGGAGAGAATTTTTCTTTTGGTGCTTTTATTGACTTATATACACCTAAATTCTATCTATCTATCTATCTATCTATCTATCTATCTATCTATCTATCTATCTATCTATCTATCTATCTATCTATCTATCTATCTATCTATCTATCTATCTATCTATCTATCTATCTGCCCTTTCCTTCCTTCCTTCCTTATCAATCAATCAATCAATCAATCAATCAATCAATCAATCAATCAATCAATCAATCTATCTATCTATCTATCTATCTATCTATCTATCTATCTATCTATCTATCTATCTATCTATCTATCTATCTATCTATCTATTCTCTTTCTCTTCTGGGCAGTTTATCTTAAATCTCACAGCGTTACCTCGAGAAATAGGAAGAGACTTGCCAGCTTTGCCACCACCCCAGCCTCTGCCGCCTGAGGCAACGGTCATCATCAAAGAAAGAAAGAAAGAAAGAAAGAAAGAAAGAAAGAAAGAAAGAAAGAAAGAAAGAAAGAAAGAAAGAAAGAAAGAAAGAAAGAAAGAAAGAAAGAAAGAAAGAAAGAACAGCAGGAGATCTGGGGAGGGATACACAGCAGATTTGGGGTGCTTGGAATTTTCCCTACAACTGACATAGCAGACGGAGAAGAGATTCAGAGACGCAACAGTGGTGGTGGATGGGGAGTCAAACCAAAGTGGTAGACAGTGACTGCTACCTGATGTGGTCTTATCTCCTCATTTCGAATTTGAAATTCTCCCCCTTAAATCGGCTGAAATTTGTAGGACGGTATGTCGTCCCAAAACCTGGAGCAGAGGACCTTTTAAGAAGAAGGAGGGAGCAGCTCAGCTCCGTACATATGCCTGTAACCCTTTACAAGATGGGTTCTTGGTTCCCAGCTCCGTTATTGTTCATATCAAACTATTTCAACACCAGTGGCGACGATGACAGATATATATCCCAAGGGAGCCAGGAAGACGGAGGGAGATTTTTATACTGAAATGGTGGCTTGCTTTTCTTCCACTCCTCTCCCTGTTTGTTTGTTGTGTGTGTGTGTGTGTGTGTGTGTGCGTGCGTGTGTGTTGGAGACATACAAGACAAGAGGAAGCCACTGAGCTGTGTTCAGGAGCTGATGGCCTGTCAGTAAACAGATCATGAGCCATCAGTGATGAACTTATTTATCTCTGTGCAGTGTTCCTAGATCGCTCCCTGTTCAGAAAGATCCTCGGAATGGCTTCCCTGCCACGGAAGCACCCGACAATGGCACACCCCCACGCCTCCGGCTGATGAACGAAAAATCAGACACAGCACTAGAGGAAAGGAGGAGGAGGAGGGTAGAGGGAAAAGTCAGAACCTAGCTTTCCCAGTTTGTACTGGGAGTCAAAATGGTGGTGAGAGAGCAAAAGGGGTCCTCACTTTTTTTAAAAAAAAAGGGACATGAAAACTCATATGCTGGAGGTGGGGGCCAAAGGACTCACTTTTTTTTAAAAAAAGGAACATGAAATCTCATATGCTGGAGGTGGGGGCCAAAGGGCATTTTGGATAACAAGAGAAATATTTCAAATGCCCAGAAGGATGCTGTGTTATCTTTTTTTTACGATCCTCCCCGAGATAAACCAGGGGAGGTTAAAGAGCCCTTGACCCACGCTCAAATCACACAAGTGTGCTGACTATAGGAGTATCTATTGAGCTCCGCTTGGAAACGCTTCTGATTTTTAATTCTGTCAGATTTGAGTCCCCCTCCCCGTAACCTCTCCAGCACCCTCTTAAAAATGTAGACTTTTCAAGGGCTTCATCCCTTTTCTGGGCCCATAACCTTTCCTCTCCAAGAGTGGATTTCAAAATCTGAAACTGCTGACCTTCGCCAGCTGGATGGAACCTAAATGATCAACTCGAGGGGGCAAATCAACCCAAAGACTCAACCTCTATCCTCCTCGAATCAGCCCTCATTTCCCAGTTGCCTGGAGAAATTGGCTCAACCCTGGAGCTAAGACCCTGACATTTTCCCCATCCTCCCGTTCCAAATTTTGACAAATGTCAGAAGAAAACCCTGACGGATGAAGCCAAGGATCCATTCACTCTGGCTTCTTCCCTGGCTGGTGGCTGAGAAATGGATATCTTCAGCTAGACTGCTACTCGACCTGGAGGTTCTGTGCTTTCTCGCCTGCAGTCACGAGCCACTCTCGGCAGGCTTAGACCCCCACCCCATCTGTTCCTGTGCCTGGTCCCTCGGTTCATTGACCGTGAACACCTCCGAATCTGGAACGGATGGCCTTTTTTTCTTTGCAATCTTGCCCGTATCTGTGCCAAGGCAGACAGCTAATTAAATCTCCATTGTTAAGAAGAGGCAGAGCGAACCGGGGTCAACTGCTCTGTGTCGCCAGGAGGAGGATCTTCAAAGCAGACCTTCCAATCTCCATCGCTCTGGAGAGAGAAAGAGAGAGAAAAAGGTGATTCGGGAAGAAAGATATGAGTGAAATAAGGTGAAATAAGCCACAATCGTAATAACGACCTTCCTAAATCTGTGTTGCTAAAATGATGGCATCCACTGATCTACGATTGCTGCTTCTCCCCCCAAAAATCCCACTCACAATTGATTGATTGATTGATTGATTGATTGATTGATTGATTGATTGATTGATTGATTGATTGATTGATTGATTAGACTTTTATACTGCCCATCCAGCAAACAGCTATTCTGAGCTGGCTCAGACATCCACTAACTAAATTTGCACCAGAGACTTGTGTTACCCTTAAAGCTTGCTCCGTTCCCTCAATACCACCGTATCAGCGACCCAAGGTCTTCTCGGACTACGGCTCTCATCATCCCCAGCTGTACAAAGACTAAACGCCGTCCATTTGCCCAGCTCAGCTTAGAGAAAGAGTCCACCGGAATCAGATCATTTGAGGGTTTTTCGATCCCCGCCGTGAAATACTGGATGGTTTGAGGATCTTTATTTAAGACTCGGCAACCAGAGCCCCCCCAAATGCGAACCCAGTGAGGATTAAATGCAAAACCTTTGCTGGAGGATGCCTGAATTTGCCACAGCTAAGAAAATCAATTTACTGTGCCCCTTCTGGCCCCATCTCTGACACCTCCCAGCTCATTCCCCTCTGTTATTTTTCTTCATCACATGGACATCTCTCTGCTTGAGAGTTCCATCAATACCTGGGGGCCCTCCAGTGAAATTTTCCACCTGCCGAGGATCCACTCGGCCGGAGGGCCACGGATGAAACCGAAACCATCTCTACCCGTGGCAAGGCTGGGACATCAAAGGCTCTGCGTGGTGCCTCATGGGTACCCTTGGCATTCTTTCTTTCTTTCTCTCTCTCTCTCTCTCTTTCTCTCATTCTCCTCGCTCTGGCACTTCTGAGCAGGGTGGAGAATTGATTTATTATTATTATTATTATTATTATTATTATTTGTGGCTCCGAAAGACAGACACTGAATCAGGATGAGACTATTGGGAGGGAGCCCTGGAGGTCACTTAGCCCAGCCCGCCATCCAAATGCAGGCCGAAGCCACCACATTCCCGAGGAAAGGTACGGTTTTCGTAGTCCTCGGACTACAAACCATATTGTTCTATCTCCTGGGACCTCTACCCGGCAGACATTTTGAAAGTGGCTCGCCTGGCCTCAGCTGGGTGGCTTGACTTAGGCTGAGCTTCTGGTTTGGATGAAAACCCCCAGCGATCACTGGGACAGAAACAAGAAGTGTGGTCTTGTAGTCTAAAAAAAAAATGATAATCAAAAAATCCAAATCTTATTCGTAAGAGACAGCAGTCCTCTGTTTAAATACCTCCATCAGCAGGGGTCCCAAAGTGGCATACTGATCTACAGCAAAACAGTTTTCACTCTTAATGAGTTTTCTCCTAATTTTTTAAGATTTTTCCCTTATGCAAGATGGTGGTACAATGCTAACGGCAGCTACATGCTACTGAGTGTGTGTGGCCCATGGGTTATTTCCCCAGTGTGCTAAATGGTGGGGGTAGATTACATCTCTCTAGCACAGCCAGTGACTCCAGGCTTGGGAGAGGGGGGAGAAACGGCAATGAACTTGCTCCGGTTTTTTGTCTGAACTTTACATGAGCTCTCCAGGGTGCTGAACCCTACCCATCTCCCCCCGACTGGTTCAACGTTGTTGCACCCGGATGAATTAACCCATGCGCCTCATGAATATTACCACGTCAACCTGTTTGCTCCTGTTCTGGGTTGTAAGTTTTATGGGGAAGTTAAGATGGAGATCGTTACTAACTAACCCTATTAATCGCGCAAATGAATTAAACGGCAGGTTGGGCAAGAGAGGCATTTTAATTGGATTTTAATCAGCGCTTTCCCCTAAGAAAACATGTTTGCAGAAAAAGACAACAGCAATAGACAATTTACATAATTCCCTTGATTGGGTAATGCGTTTTAAGAACAGATTTTCTTCTGGTCCCGAAAATAATGAATCATTCCTTTATTGTTGTTTTCTTAACACCTTTTTGGCAGTGAAGGCTGAGTGGGTGTGTACATGTTGGATTCCCTTTTGGAGTCTTGATATTTTAAATATCCGCTGGGCTATATAGGACCCTCCAGATGAGGATGGACTCCAATGCCCATGAACGCCAACCTAGCAGCTAATCCACCTTGAGCAAACTTGCTTGAATTACTACTGACTTTCTCGGAACAACTGTACCACTTGCAGAGGGCATTAGTTGTCATGCCCCTTATTAACATGATTCCACTCTGTTATCAATCTTCCAGAAGTCTGCGGACCGCTCGAAATTTGAAAACGGGCTGCCTTTGGCCCTCGGGCCTGACTTTGGTCATGCCTGTTATTAAGTCTTTCCTCACTGAATGCCCATGTCCAGCTGCCCCTTCGCCCCTTTTCCTGTCCAGGTTGGCAGCGGTTGGCAGCAGACAGTCCGAGGAGGAAACCCGAGTGCCCTGGCACAATGCCCTACTGTTGCTGGAGAAACCCAGCGGGATTGCTTACCGGAGGCTGCGTCGAGCATGAGTTCGAACAAAAGGCTAAGCCAGACCTGCTACAGATGAGCGGTTCCCCAGCTGGGGGGTGGGGGGGATGAGGAGGGATGAGCTCGGAAGAGAAGCCAGGCAGAGGATGAGCGGCAGCGACATGGAGGCAATAGAATCATGATCTTAGAGGTGAAAAATGGAAAGGGGCCCTCTAGAGAACATCTAGTCCAACCCCTTGTCAAGGACGCCCCGTGGGGGATTTGAACTGCCCACCTTGGGCGCCACAGCCAGGGACCTCAACAACTAACCTGTCTGTCCATCAGTTCTATTGAGATATTTTTGGTGGTAGGGTAGTGGTGGTGTGTTGGCGGGGAAGCACGCTTTGCAGTACAAATGTATTTTAAGCCACAATGTTGCATTTTGCTCTGGATATAGGCAATTTGCTCATAACTTGCTTACTTAAATTCCCGTGACATGGGAGAAATGAGCAAATTCGCTCATAAACTCTGCTGCTGCAGGAAGACAAGGGTGATTATTAATCTGGCCCTCTGCCTTCTTGAAGGTCATGAAAGGTTGAGGCCTGATAGATAGATAGATAGATAGATAGATAGATAGATAGATAGATAGATAGATAGATAGATAGATAGATAGATAGATAGATAGATAGATAGGGGGTGTTCATAAAAATAATAATGCCTGAGAACAGCAAAAATGAATAGGACACTTAGGGCTTTAAACTTTCTTTCTTTCTTTCTTTCTTTCTTTCTTTCTTTCTTTCTTTCTTTCTTTCTTTCTTTCTTTCTTTCTTTCTTTCTTTCTTTCTTTCCCTGTTCAATATCACCCAAGTCCAGCCGAGTTATTTGGAGGAAGTAAACCAACCCACCCCATAAAAAAAACCCCACAAACAAATACAATCCATCATTTTTTCCTTCCCCTCTCTCTCTTTAAATTTTTTAATTATTATTTTTTTTTTGCTTTTTTAATCTATTGTTCTGAAATTCGCTCCCCCTCCCCGCTCTTCAGTGGCGTGCTTCCATCGCCGCCTAGTGGCCGAGGTTGGTAGGGACACCCGAAGGTTTTTTGAATCTTCATTTTACACACAGTTATTTGCCAGCCGGGCAGAAAGCTGGAAGCAATTTTCAGGAAGTGAGAGTTCCTCCGAGTCCCGCCTACTGCAGGAAGCAGGAAACTGTGCTTTCAAACCCCCTTGTTTTTCACCTTCTCATGGGATTTCTTTCTTCTTCTCTCGCTCAGCTGGCTGAGATAAAAAAAAAAGACTGAAGCCTTCCTTGTTGTAGGTAAATACAGAATCAGAATACTGGTGAACCTCGATCAGCCGGCGTTGAGATGCCTGGAGAATCCTTGATTTGTCCCAAAACAGCAAGTCGGTCAGTATATTTTGCTGTCTTTCTGTCTATCTGGGAAATAGAAACAGTGGTACCCCGACTTAAGAGCAATTCGACTTAAGAGCGGAAAACGGTGGGTGTTTTAACTGCCGCCTTACAAATTTTAGATAGGGTTTGCTTGACTTACAATTTTTTCCCTTTTTTTCCCATTTTTTAAACTTATTTTTTTTTTCAAATTTTTTTAGAAAGGTGCCCCGACTTAAGTGTAATTAAGAGCACACATTCGGAATGGATTAAATTTGTAAGTCACGGTGCCGCTGTATATTCTACCGTTTCCCCCCGTAGGATCAACAACCCGGCTGATGCTGGGACCAGGAAACCAAGCCCCCGTAAGGAAAAACGGAAAGCACCAGGGCAGATTTAGGGCGTTTATACACGACCCCTAAACTCCGGGGCAAATGGCTCCCAGCTCCGGAGCTTAAAAATGTTTCCCCACCAGCTCCGGAGTTAACAGGAAATTAAGTGCGACCCCGCCCACTTTAGCGCGTCCCAGCGCACCTTTCAAGTACCTGCTCTTTGGAGGTGAAAATTATTTGATCCGGTGTAACGATAGTGCGTGCGGGGCTCTCCTTGGTTCTGTTTGTTGTTTTTTGGCTCCCGCCCCTTTAAGAGCTACTTTTGAACGGAGGTGAGCGGCATGCTTTTCTTTCTCTTTTTCTCCCTCCCCTCACGCAGCCAGCAACCAGGAAGTGCGGAGGGGGTGGGAACGCAGGAAGAGACGAACCCCTAAGATCTCTGGTCCGAATTTAAGTGGCCAGCGGATCTTAGGGGTCGTGTAAAAAGGCCCTTAAGCCTTAAGAAAAGGTGACAGAAGGGAGAGCAAAGAGCAAGTCCTGAGATCAACCCCAGAGGGTAGGACGTACCACAAAGTGACTGGAAGCCAGCTTTAGGCGTAAGATTAGGGTGGATAGGACTTCTTAACTGTTAGAGCAGCACAACAACGTTCTCCATGACCTTGGGAGGTGGTGAGCGCTACAGCGCTGTGCCAGCATTCGGGAGCAAACGGGCCCACCGCCTCTTCGATCTCCTTTCGGTTTGTATTCCTGCCTTGAGCAGGGGAGTGGGCTGGATGGTCTTCAGAGGACCTTTCCAATGCCTAGATTTTTTTAATCTCCAACCCATCCCACAAATGTCGTACCCGCGCGAACGGTTTTGTCCAAAAGACAGGAGTCGCTCGGGAGCTGTCCGTTGTTGCTCGTCTGGACGGATGAAAAGCATCCTGTCGGAGCGAATCTCCCAACGGACAACTGAGGCCGTGCTCACTCTGAGTGGCCACCCCCAGGGAGGCACGGAAGTTGCTCACGTGCAACCGCGCCTTCTCCGTGGTGGGCCCCTCCTTGTGGAATCATCTACCGAGTGAGCTGCGCCTTGCACAGTCCCTGCCCGCCTTCAAAAAAGCGCTCAAAACCATGCTTTTTAGGGAGGCATTTGGCGATCTTTAATTCTGTCCCCCCCCCCCGGCCCTTTTGACGCCTTTGCTTTATTTGATTTTGTTGTTGTATTGTATTGTCTATTTTAATCTTGTTGTAAACCGCTCCTGTTGGAAAATGAAACAAACAAATAAATAGACCATAAATAAATAAAGACGGTTGTCCTCTTCAAAGCCGGCCATTTCTTGACGAGGGCGGTGGGGTTGAGATAGATGACCTCCTGGAACCTCATGCTGGTTTCTGGTGTCAAGCCAGGAGTCCCATAGTGCAGAGAAGCCGGGACCTTTTTCTCCGATGTCAGAGTCTTTTAGCTGCCTCCTCTAAGTTGCATGCTGAGATTTTCACACAAGCCCTGAAGGACCGTAAACGGAGACACCGGCGTTAGATCTCCGTTGCGGTCTGTTTTCGGCGTCGAAATCAGGTTTCCCCTTGTGTGTCCCCCCCCTCCCAGGGTGAGCTCCGTCCTCAACCGAGAGGCGAAACAGTTTGGGAAACAGAATATGTTTGACGGCAACGAGGAGACCTGCTGGAATTCCGATCAGGTCAGGCAAAAATGTTGTGTTGGTGGGCTCGCGAGTGCCTTCGACTCAGCAGCTTCTGTCTCCGGCTGTGGGTTCGAATCCCCCATGGGGCCTGCTTGCTGGGGTCTGTGCTGGACGGTCTATAACAGTGGTTTCTCCACCTGTGGGTTCCCAGAGGTTCCTGGACTGCAACTCCCAGAAATCCTGGCCAGCCCCAGCAAGTCATGGAGACTTGTGGGAGCTGCAGTCCGGGAACATCTGGGGACCCACTGGTGGAAAACCACTGGTGTATAAGGTCCCTTCTGCTGTTGCACGATTATTATTGTCCTTACAACCCCCTTGCAAGGTGGTCCGCGGTTACTTGTTACAGGGTACGGGGGACTTCCTAACCTCATCAAAGGAATTTTTAAAAGGAAATGCCCTGTTTTAAGAAGGAGGCTATGCCACCCCCTTGGTGTGAAGACCCCGTTTGACACCGAATGACACAGCTCTATGAAATCCTCTTGTCTGTTATTTTTTTTTTGTCCCCCTGCCTGAAACCCCCTTTTCTGGTTGTCTCATTCTTAGGGCCCTGTCCAGTGGCTAACCCTGGAATTTCCGCAGCCTGTCCGGGTCTCCCAAATCCAGATTCAGTTCCAAGGGGGGTTCTCCAGCCGGAAGTGTACGGTTCGAGGTGAGGTATCCCCCACCCACGGTGGTTGTAAGTGCGTTAACGGGGCAAGGGTTCATCATCTCACGTCTCGGAGGGCTTGGGAAAACAGGATGATGGAGCCAGGCCGAGATCACAGTCTCTGTTTGTTCTGTGCCTCCCATATTGCGTGGAGGCCCTAAAGCAGGCATATCCAAACTTTTGGCCCCCAGATGTTTTTCGTCCGCAACTCCCACAGTCCTTTGCCATTGGCAATACAGGCTTGGAATTCTGGGAGTTGTGGTCCAAAACATCAGGAAGGCCGAAGTTTGGACATGCCTGCCCTAAAGGATCTGCTTGTGATCAGGAATCAAATCAAGGCAATAATCGAATGAAAAACTTGGGAGGGACCCCACGGTAAAGCATGTGGGAGGGATAAACACCCTATCTCTGCATTGTAGAAGAATCTCTGGGTCTACCGCTGTTTGGGGTAGTTTATTCAACAACAACAACAACAACAACAACAACAACAACAACAACAACAACAACAACAACAACAACAACAACAACAACAACAACAACAACAACAACAACAACATGGTTTGTCACCTGTGATGGACTTTTTCCTCCAGGAATCTGTCCAATCCTGTTCTGAAGGCATCCAGGCTAGATGCCATCACCACCTCTTGTGGCAGGGAGTTCCACAGACTAACAACACGCTGGGTAAAAAAAAAATATTTTGTCTGTTCTCACTCTCCCAACCCACAGTTTGAGTGGATGCCCCCGAGTTTTGGTATTTTGTGAGAATTCATCAAATCCCAATCCTGTCTCCCTTCTTCTAATTTCTCAAGGTGGCAGGAAGGGTGAAGATCTTCCTCCGGTGGCCGAACTCTATCCCGAAGACACGAATTCGCTCCAGATATCCTTTTTAAAAAAACTCCATCCAACTCAGTTGCTCAGATAAGGGCCGAGATCTCCGTGCGAAATGGATTCTTTTCCTTAACAGGACCTTTCACAGCTTCCCTCTGGAAGGCATCACGCTGGAGAAGTTGAAGATCACTTTTGCAAACATGACGGATCTCTTCGGGCGCCTGGTGATCTACCAGCTCGACGCTCGAGGGGAGAAACGTTGACTCAGGAGATGCAGTGGCTGGTTGTTCCGCCGGCTCCGGGTTGAATATCGGCAGTCTAAACCTCCTGACATTTAGGAGACATGTCAATGTCCCCCAGTATGGCAGGGTGGGTTCTGAGAGCCATATAGGAAAAGGAACAGGGAGACGGGGATGGATGATACAGGATGTGGAGGAGGAGGAGGAGGAGGAGGATTAGAGAATATGAGGTCCAGCCCATCTTGGAAGCCAGACAGTAACTTGCAGGGTTGTTTTGAGGAGTCGAAATGGGTTATAAACATTGCCCTGGTTATATATAAATCCTTACTGTATCTACCCAGCCCGGTTTGTAAAAAAAAAGAAAACATTAAAAATTAAAAAGAATTATTAAACTTTTAATTCCCTTTTGCCTCCTTTGATTTTCTTTCTCGTGTTCATTAGATTAATGAGCGGGGTTGTGGCCTTGATCGGGGCAAATCTGGGTGTCCACCCTGGCTCTGAATGGCGTGAATGTCAGATGGAACAAAACGTCGGGTTTCATTTCCAGGCACATAAGAGCAGCCTCGCTGGAACAGGCCACAGGCCCATCCAGTCCAGCGTTCTGTCTCACACAGGGGCTCACCATTTGCTTCAGGGTCTTCCCCAGCAGATATCTTCACCTGCTTGCGAGTCCCCGCAAATGTTGTTGAGAGATATCCTGCCTCTCTCTCCAATCCGGAGTTGTCGTTAGGCATCCCATAACGATAGCCATGGATACCCTTGTTCTCCATGAACTTGTCCAATCCTTTCTTAAAGCTGTCAAGGCTGAGAGCCATCACCACTTCTTCTGGCAGGGAGTTCCACAGACAGTAATCCTCTGGGTGAAAAAGGACTTTCTCTTTATTTGTTTGAGATCCAGCACCCAAAAGTTTCATGGAGTGCCCCCTAGTTCTAGTGTTGTATGATAGGGAAAACAGCTTTTCCTTATCTACGTTGTCCACACCGTGTATGATTTTATAAACTTCAATCAGTGAAGAGGCCCAGCCTTTGCAGCCTCAGGGGGTAAGGAAAGTGTTCCAGTCCCCGAATCATTCTGGTTGCCCTCCTCTGCACTTTTTCCATTTCCATCATATCCTTCTGGAGGTATGGAGACCAGAACTGGACACAGTACTCCAGATGGGGCCTCGCCATAGATTTATAAAGAGGCAAAATGACACTTGCTGACTTATTTTCTATACCCTTCCTAATGATCCCTAGCATTGAGTTTGCTTTTTTCACTGCTGCAGCGCACTGAGTTGACGCCTTCATGGAGCTGTCCACCAGGACACCAAGGTCCCTTTCCTGGTTTGTTGCAGAGAGTTCAGACCCCATCAGTTTATAAATGTAATTGGGGTTTTTTTTTTGCCCCAACATGCATCACTCTGCACTTGCTAATGTTGAAGCTCATTTGCCACTGGTTTGCCCACTCCCCCAGTGTCAAAAGATCCCTCTGGAGCTCCTCACAATCTCTCTCAGTTATTACTACCCTGTATAATTTAGTGTTGTCGGCAAATCTGGCTACCTTGCTATTTACTTCTACTTCTAGATCATTTATGAAGAGGTTGAAAAGCAGGGGTCCCAGTACAGAACCTTGGGGGACCCCACTCTTTACCTCCTGCCATATGGAGAAGTGTCCATTTAGTGCTACCCTCCGTTTCCTGTCCCTTAGCCAGTTGCTGATCCAGGACAAGACCTGTCCCTTGACTCCATGACTGGCAAGTTTATTCAAGAGCCTTTGGTGTGGGACCTTGTCAAAAGCCTTCGGGAAGTCCAGATAAACAATGCCAACTGGATCTCCCTGTCCACATGCTTGTTGACACTCTCAAAAAATTTCCAACAGATTATTGTTACAATTTGGTGGGTATTCTGGGGAAAGAGCAACACCGCCATCTGATGATCGGTAGGGCCAACTGCATCCCTGCCCTCCAACGGATTCCCCCCCCCCCAAAAAAAATGGGGCAAAGGCGCCCTCCAGTGGACTCTCCATTCGTCGTCGTGTCCCCTTTAAGAGGCTGGCGGGTGACGTCGAGACGACTTCTAATAACCTCTGGGTATCAATGGACGTGGAACGTTGGGGGCTCCCCGCGTTCCAAATCGGAACGTTGCCGGCCGGCGGAGGGGTGTGGCCTAAGGTTCAGCCGCCTTTGATCTTGGGATACAACATCGCAAACAATGGGACCATGAGTTTTATTTAATTTCCACCCCCCCCCCTGCATCCCGAAACTGGGGAGCCGATCCTGGAGACGGAAAGGGTGCACGGATCCAGCCAAGGCAGCAGGTAAGAAAAAATAACGAACCGTGGGCGCAACGTTAAGTAACTAGTTACTCCTCGGTAGTAACGATTCCGGGGTTGGGTTTTTATCGTTCGGGTGTTGATAGCTGGTGCTCACAGATCGGGTTTAATCACCTTCTTGTGCTACAAGTTAGCAGTCGCAACTGCTGTTTGGATTTATAAATTGCTACCTTATTGCGGCAAATGTATCTCTGTCTACATTTGCGGTAAATGCAGGAAATGAGGAGCAAAATGTATCTGTATGTATCCTCGGTTTGAAACCTTGATGCGAGTGCTGTGTTAATTCTCATTAAATACAGACACATGGACTGCATATGGTATGTGTGTGTGCATACCTACTTATATATTCTCTTTACTTATATAACGAGAATGAAACAGCACTTTTCTGAATCCATTTAAAGGACGCACTAAAATATAGAACCACTTTTTAAAAAGAGTGGCTGGCAAATAAACGTATTTGAGGATGTGCTTAAATGCTAAAGCTCTTCCTTAAATGTAAGAGGGATCGGGAAACAGAAGTACAGTATTTAAGAAGCCAGCTGTAATAAAAGCGTTTGCTGCTCCAGCTTACATGGAATGTACATAATCCTGTATGTGATGTATATGAACATGTATATAATCTATACATTAAAAAAGTGTGTTGCTACTTCTAGGTAATCAGTCACAATTTCATCTCATATACAGGGAGGTTTCCGGTTTTAAAAAAAAAGGGCTTCTTTTAAAAATATCTCTTTAATCCTAGAATTTTGCTTGTAGTCTGGCCTGTGTGAGTGCTTTCAGATGCTTATTGATTACTTAACAGTAAAATAAAAAATAAAAAAACAAGATGTACATTTACAGTAAGGCACCTTTGAGAGTAGATGTTCTGTCTTGATTTATTTGCCTTATTACTCAGGCAAGCCCGGACTTGAATTAAAAGATGGATTTTAAGAGCAGAGGGAATAAGAGACAGGAAATTCTGGTTCAAGTCCCTGTAAAAGCATGGAACTTTCCTGTTGACTTAGCGGTTGCTTTATTAGGCTTTTAGGTTGGCTGTTTGGGTTTTTTTTCCTGATCCTAAATCGCTATTGGATCGTTTACGTCTCTTACTTAATTTAACCTGTTCTCATTCGTTCATTCATTATGAGCCCGCCTTACTGCCTGAGAGTCTCTCTGTCATGAATGTATATGTCTGTGAAGATTCTCAGTCATCCAGGGGAGTTCATTTGGAAGTTGAGTCATGGCAACTGGACTTCTTTAATGTAGAATTGTAGTAATTCTAGATTTCTGTGGGCAGCCAGGGAGGGGGGAAGCAGTGGGTTCTGATACAGTTGGACTACAAGCCCCATCATCCTCATGCTGGTTAGACTGGGGAAAAGGCCCTGCCTAACTCATAAATAGAGCCAAAATGGGGTGAAGGAAGAGGTATGGCGCTCCAGGGGTGTTGGACTACAACTCCCATCAGCCTGGCCAGCATAACAACAAGGGCGAGGAACCCTTGGTGGGTTCGTACAGGTCGTCATTTGTGTATCATGTTATAGTGGTGCTAATTCTCGCCTGTTCCGTGTACAAAACTGTACCTCCTCCAAACCCACCTCCCTTCTGCAAAAGGTCATCTTGTCATCTGCAAACTACGGGGTGGTCTCACCCGCTGACCCGAATTTCCGTTCTGTGCAAAAGTGCAGCGTCCGCCACCCTGACCTCCTGTACTGAAGAAACCCTTGACGTCCGGAAACTTTTCTTTGCAAAATACGGCTCATTCTCAAAACCTGGCCTCGCTCCGTGGAAAGCTGTTCAACCTGCAAACCTTTCCTCCTGTGCTTTAAATCTATAAAAAAAAGTCCAAACCAAACCGCGTCACCTGGACACTGTTTCTGTGCCAAAGCTGGCCTGTTCAGAAAGTGGGGGCGCCCCTTTCGTGTGCCCACCCCTTAGGGTCTGCAAACCCCGACCCTCCTATGGGGCCTAAGAAGCTTCTCAAGGTGACCTTCTCCATTTGTTTTCCCTGCGTGGTCAAATTGCACTTTTATTGGCCTCTGAGCGATGGGCCAGCAAAGCTTTTAAACCAGGAGGCCCAGCCGCCCTGAAGCCTCAAAACCAGGCCACCCCAGTGGGCTCCACTGGTTTTCTCCTCTGGCTTAGTCAATTATGTAGGGCATTCCTTTGGCAAAGCCTCCCTTGTCCCAAACCGGGCCTCCAGATTAGACGCTCGCCCGTTAAGGAGATTATTAGGTTTCCTCGTCCAGCAACACAATCTTAATATCCACACCCCCCTTCCTGGTATGGATATTCTTACGAGGTGGCTACTTACAACCAACAAGGAGGGCATTGAATGCTGATTAGGAGCCCTGCGCCCAGGGGATTATGGGTTTTGGAGTTGCAAACGGATTGTTCAGTGTCCGCGGAGCTGGCCTACCTGTTTCCAGTGCGACCTTGGCGGGCACTGTTTCATTGTTGTATTTTTCACCCCTGCTCCTAAGATAGCCCGAGTAGGAAAACAGATGATGTCTAGATGTGAATTAATGCACCTATCTTGACAGAGCTATATGGAGTTATTCACACCCTCTAGCAGCACCCCCTGTGTAAGGAGGCAAGGAGTGGTGACTCTGGCCACCAGGCGGTTGAAAAGAACAACAAACCCAACCCATGTCGGTACGAAAGGGGAAGGAGAATTAATCAGGATGAAGTGGCAGAAAAGTAGCTTATTTCAACAAAAGCCTCCTTCTCTTAAATCCAAAGCTCGTGTAAGAAAATATGTGGGGGTCCCCCACCCCCACCCCCACCCCACCCCCACACACTCACCCAAAGCCTCCACCTAAGTTGGTGTCTTAGGGCACGCCAGGGCCCGTGATGCAAGAGAAAAATGCAGAAGCCAAGATTACATTGTGGGCTTTTAAGCTTCTGACTGGTTTGTGTGTTTTTATGTATGTGCTATTGAGCGGCTTCTGACTTAAAAGAGACCCTAAGCAGGAATGACTCCTGAAAAGCCCCACCCCCCCTCACAGTCAGGCTCAGTCCCTGCAAACTCAACGTTGTGGCTTCCTTCATGGAGTTGGTCCATCTTACAGTTGCTCCTCCTCTCATCCTCCTGCTGCCTGCTTTTCCTTGCTGCTTTTTCTCAGGAAGTCTCATATCCTCACAATGTGCTCAAAGCAGGAGCCTGGAATGATCTCTTGAGTGAGATTCCGGGGTGTGATGTGGTCTTCGATCCACTTTTAAAACCTTTCTGGCCAAATAGTTTGCTTCGAGGTGAATTTATCCTAGGAAGAACCTGTTTGAGGAGGAGGAGGGGCCAAACTTGTTTGAACAGCCTTTCTGGTTTAATTCCACAACTTGTAATGTTATCTGTTAGACTCCTCTAAACTTGTATCCGTCCGTTTCCCAACTATTGTAATTGTGCATCAAATTCAGGTTATTGGTTTTCTTATGTTTAATTTTAATACATAACAAATGTAACACACACCTGCTGCATAGGTTAGAATAAGATAATGTTTGAATATAAGTTCTTAGTGGGTTTTAAAGACCTGCTGGTTTTCGTATGGAGGCCATTGGACAAGCAAAGAAGAATAAATAAAACATTTAAACAGGGCATATCTGTTTGCCTTTAAGACAACCCAATGTGTGCCTGGTGAAAGAGAGTCCTTTGCAGGGCAAGGGTGCCCCTCCTGTGCATGATGGGCTTTGGAATCCAGCTGGCCTTGCTAATGTGGAAAAACTTTACCTACAGACGGCGGCAGACGGTGAGTGGCCCAGAGCGTCGCCTTTCACCAGGCAGGTTGCCTTTCTTCCATCGTGGGCACCACCGGGGCTGGTTTTCCAGATGGGTGGGTGGATTGGGGGGGTCCCTTTTGGGTTTCTGGGCCTTTGCAGTTCGGACTCAAACCCAGAGCGGACAAATTGGCACACTTGAATGAACAAATTTTTTTCCTCTCTCTTTTCCCAGTTGCAACTGGTCGTGGAAGTCTTGTGGCCCCTTTTCTTATTCTTCATCCTCGTTTCCGTCCGTCAGTCACACCCGCCGTTTGAGCAACACGAATGTAAGTTGATTTAAAGAGCAACGATCATAACTTTGTAACTTTGATGCAAACAACCTTGGGGGCTGCAAACCTGACCCCCTCCCCCCTCTGTGAACAAGAAAACCTTCCCGTCCCGACACCCCAGGTTTTTCTCGGTACAAAACCTTGCTGGTTTTGCAAACCGAGGGCCTCCATTTAAATGCAAAACCTGCCAGTGCAGATTGAACACCAAAATAAAACACAAATGAGTAGGACGTTGGTGGCACATGGTTCCAGGGGTTCCATTCCCCTCCTTGTCCGCTCTGATTTTCACCTTTTTTTTCTGTCTCTCAAGGTCATTTTCCAAACAAGGCGCTCCCATCGGCTGGGACCCTGCCATGGATTCAGGGTATTTTCTGCCATATCAACAACCCCTGTTTCCGCTATCCGACAGCCGGAGAGACCCCAGGCATTGTGGAGAACTTCGACAACTCCACGTGAGTCCCCGAGGACATCGTCTCCTCCTTGCCTTGTGTGATACGAGCATTATTTATCCCTCCCCATATAGCTGACCCTCAGTACTCTTGACCTCCCCCCGATGTGCTAGTCTTGATTAAAATGTACAGTAGGACCCCCGTATCCACTGATTCAGATATCCATGGTTGGCAGAGGGAAAAAATTCAATAATTCAGCAGCCCCAAAGCAAGCTGTAAAGCAAGCTGTTGTCGCTCTTTCTGTATTTTTCTTTCTTTCCCTCTGTCTCTATTTCTCTGTCTCTCTCTGTCTCTTCCTTCCTTCCTTCCTTCCTTCCTTCCTTCCTTCCTTCCTTCCTTCCTTCCTCCCTCCCCCCCCTTACTTCCTTTCACACACGCATCATCCCACTTCTTTCTTTGATTTACATACTGCAAAAACCACCTAGCCTGGCGGCCGCTCTGACTAGTAAATAATTCTTGGTGGAAATGAACCCTCTCCAAATTTTCTTGTATTTCTAGGCTTCCTAATTCAGTGGGAACCCTTTGGCAGATATTTTATTTCAACAACGGTGTGTTTCCTTGGAGGGTTGAGCGTCCCCTGGGGGCCATGGACTAGCCTGATGTGGTTTGCGGATTCAGAGATGTGGGGTCTTTTTTTTGGGGGGGGGGGGTTCATCCTGAATTAACCTCTGCTGTGCTTTGCTCTTTGCAGGCTCTCCCGTCTCCTGGCCGATGCCCGGAAGGTGATCCGTCGCTTGAATGACACACAGATCCAAAGCAGTCTCTCTCATCTCTCGGCCGCTTTGTTCCAACTGGGCAACCGGAGCCATCGCCAACCGGGTGAGGATTGGGCGTGTGTCGGCACTGCAAACAAGATGTGTAATTTGCCTTGTTGGAATCCTTCTGTCCCTTCTTGGCTGAACGTGAGCTCTTCAGCAGAAGGGTCTAAATCTAAAAATCAAACCAACGGGACTACACATCCCCTGCTTCTCCAAGCGACGGCCGTGATCCATGTATTCATTCGTTTGATTTCTGTCCTGCTTTTCTCCTTCTTGTTCTAAAGCAATGGTTCTCAACTTGTGGGTCCCCAGATGTTCTCAACTTGTGGGTCCCAGAAATCCTGGCCAGCTGAGCTAATGGGTGTTGCAGTCCAGGAACATCTGGGGACCCAGTCTAGATCATCTCATTCCTCTCCAGCCTTGTTGATCTAGAGATGTCTGGATCTTCATCTCATTCCTCTCCAGCCTTGTTGATCTAGAGATGTCTGGATCATCATCTCATTCTTCTCCAGACTTGTTGATCTAGAGAGGTCTGGATCATGATCTCATTCCTCTCCAGCCTTGTTGATCTAGAGATGTCTGGATCATCATCTCATTCCTCTCCAGCCTTGTTGATCTAGAGATGTCTGGATCTTCATCTCATTCCTCTCCAGCCTTGTTGATCTAGAGATGTCTGGATCATCATCTCATTCTTCTCCAGACTTGTTGATCTAGAGAGGTCTGGATCATGATCCCATTCCTCTCCAGCCTTGTTGATCTAGAGATGTCTGGATCTTCATCTCATTCCTCTCCAGCCTTGTTGATCTAGAGATGTCTGGATCTTCATCTCATTCCTCTCCAGCCTTGTTGATCTAGAGATGTCTGGATCATCATCTCATTCTTCTCCAGACTTGTTGATCTAGAGAGGTCTGGATCATGATCCCATTCCTCTCCAGACTTGTTGATCTAGAGAGGTCTGGATCATGATCCCATTCTTCTCCAGCCTTGTTGATCTAGAGATGTCTGGATCTTCATCTCATTCAACCTTCTCCAACCTTGTTGGTCTAGAAATCTAGAAATCTCTGGGTCACTGTTTCCTTCTCCCTTCTCCAGCCTTGCAGGTCAAGGCCTACCTGAGAAACAATGAGACCTTCTCCCATTTCCTCTGGACAAACACCTCCCTCCCACCTGCTTTGGTGGATGAACTTCTGGGCTCCCGCCTTGACCTCCGTGTGGTGAGTCGATTTAAGGTGGATTGGGGTTGTTGGGTTGTTGGAGACAATGAGAACCTTGAGAACCACAAGGGTGCTCAGCTGGACTTAAGAGACCTGAGTTCAAGTCCCACCTTCACCACAGTGAAGTCATCATTTTTCTCCCTCCTCTTCCAGTTCTCCCGTTCTGGCCAACCCTTGAACCAAATCATCTGCAACGCCTCTGTTCTTTCCGAGTATCTGCTGGCGAAAGACACCAGGTCCAACGAGCGCCTGCAGCAAGCCCTGTGCTCTTTGCCGGAATCGACCCTCCAGGCACTTGAGCGTAGCTTCCTCTCCCAAATGGACTGGATGAGGATACTAATGGTAGGTAAGGGCAGAGCTAGATACTGTGGGCTGCCGGTCTAAGTGCTAGGGGACCCCCCACTTTCATGTACACTCCTTGATTTGTTAATGCCAAAGGCATTAACCCCACTAAATTAGCTTGTCCTTGGTGGCACATGGTCTCCAGAGTCTGTCCCCTCTCTCTTCAACTGCAAACCCTGGAAACTTCCAGAAAGCCTAACTCTCCTGCACCCCATCTATAAAGAACCTATAATTCCTGGAGGACACCTCCCTGGAACAGTTTCCTGCTATCGGATTGCCGAAGGACCTTTATACCCATAATACTAGTAACCACGGTTTCGCTGAAAGTGTTTAAAAATATTGAAAGACAAAACCCAAAGTGATGCATTTTTACCATGTAGTTACCAAGGCTGGTTGGTAAAGGGAGCCAGAGACCATACCAGGCATAGGGTTTGCTGTTATCCACGGGTTCCGGCATCTGTTAGAGAAGCTTAGAGAGGATCCCCTGTGGATACAGGGGTCCTCCTGTACAAAGGGGACCCATGCTTTGCCTATCCTGCCTTAAAGCAAAATGCAAACCCCCCTACCCACTTTTCCTCCACATATCCCCCAAACACCCAGAAGGGTTTGTTTTGTTTTATTTTTATTTTGACCAAAATTGAGGTGGTCCTCAATTTGTGGTGAGAGTATTTCATCTTTCCCTTGATAGGTTCTCTGTGTTGAACCCATCCCATGGATGGGGGGGGGGCAGATAACTCCTTTCATTTTATTTGTGCCATATGGTATTTTTAAAAAAATTAAACTGTTTTTTCCATTCCTCTTGAAGCAACGTTTAACGTCTGGATCGGTCGACCTTCTGAAGGCTGTGGAATCTCTCCAGATTGTCCTCAAGGCTGTAGAATCGTTAGCCAAGGAGGTAACGGCTGGGATTAGGAGGGTCTGTTTATCGCATACGTAACATATTCATTACTGATTTACAAATATCTATAGGCCCCTTAGATCCAGGAAAGATCAAGCAGTGTACAGGGACAGCAACAATAAAAACCCAGTTCATTTTTGCAACACCTTTTTGGGGGGGAAATCCAGTCAAAGCAGGGTCCAATACGTTTGATCTTTGTTAGACTCATAGTTTGGAAAATTGGATCTCCGACCATTCCTGGACTTTGGAAAATGGGATCTCCGACCAGTTGTTGTCCTAGGACTATATGGGTCCCAGAACCCCTCCCCACCCAGAAACCATAGCTAGTGGTGAAGGTATTTCTGGAGTTACAGTCCATGGATAACCCGCTTTGGGTCACTCTGATGATGTTGGACTACAACTCCCCAGCAGGTCTTGCTTGGGTTCTCAACAGGGGAGAATGGGATGTGCAATGGACAGTGTGTGGTGCCCTCTATGGATGCAACCAGCCATGTACGCTCCACAAACACAACGGAGGTACGAACATCGGTTTTTTGATGCGTGCAGGAAAGAGGTCCTGTCTTTCTCGACTCGGTTTCTTCTCGTTCTAGGTCTCCTCCTTGTCTAGTTTTGGGGAATTCCGGGAAGCTCTGCAGGTTTTATCCGGGCAGGCGCCTAACGCGAGCCTCTCCCGCGCCTTCGAAACCGCCTCCCGATTGCTGTGCGGCCACCCAGAAGGAGGCGGTCTCAAGGTCCCATCTTTAAACTGGTACGAGGACCACGACGTCAAGAGCTTCCTCAACCGCAACGGGTCGGAGCCCAAGACCGTCTCCCTGGACAACACCATGAGTGAGTCCGCTATTTTGAAGCGGGAGAAGGGAAGCCCCCGTTTTGAGTTAATGGAGCGGCCCTCTTAAAACCACACCAATGTGGCCGTAAGGTCGAAAACGAGACAACCGTCTTTAAGATGGACGCGAACGCCAGCGATGAGCAGGGATTGGATGGCTTCTAACTCCATTATTCAATGATAAGATACTGTGCCTTCAAAGGCCAAGAACCCAATTTCCCAGAAGCCAGTGCTCTAACCACTAGTCTGTACTGCCTGTACTGGGTTCTCTCTCTCTCTCTCTCTCTCTCTGTCTGTCTCTCTCTGTGTGTGTGTGTGTTTCCTGTTGAATCTCCTCCTTGCTCTTAATTCCTCAGGTCCCTTTTGCAAAGAACTGATCAGGAACTTGGAATCCAATCCGTTTTCCCGCATCTTATGGAGGAGCGTCAAGCCCCTGTTTGTCGGAAAAATCTTATACGCCCCTTCCACACCGGCCACTCGGAAAGTGATGGCAGAGGTAAACTTTTCTGAGTCTGACCCTTCCGGACTCAACTATTTTGGAAGGGTTAGTGTCCCCCGGTCCACCCTTGAAATGTACTCCCCTGCGTTGAGGACGTCGGTGGAATTCACCTGCTTTGCTAGACCCAGGGAAAATAATCGCTCCCAGAATAGCCATCACCACTTGTTGTGCTGGCCATGATTTCTGGGAATTGTAGTCCAAGTACCTCAGGGTGTCCCAAGTTTAGGAACCACTGCTCCAAGCTCTGCTTCAGATCCGGGTTGATGGTCCAGTTGATGGACCTCAGATGGTCCACTCAATGCAACACTGAGAAAACCATCCTCTCTGACCCGATCCCCCTCCTTCTGGTTGCAGGTGAACAGAACCTTTCAAAGCCTGGCTGTCTTGCAGGACGTCCAGGCAGCTTGGGACGAACTGGGACCTCGGATCTACACCTTCATGAACACCAGTCAAGAACTGGTCGTGATCCAGGTTTGCACCACCTCCTCTTGGTGAGCCAAGATCGGCTGAGAAAGATAATAAAGTGGGAGGCGAGATGTACATTCAGGAATTTGCTAGCTCCTGAAAAGGGACATCTTAACCCATCTGTGCTTAATTTTTCCAGGCAACAACAATTATTTTGATAAATTTTTGTCTTTAAAATCGGCATTGTCATTAATCAACAAGTTGTGTGTTCAGGTAGGTTTCATTCCCCCCCCCATTCTTGCAGAACCTGCTGGCAACCCCGGGCGCTGCCCAGTTCTTAGAGCATCAGCTCCAAGGAAGCTTCTGGAATGTCTCCGCCTTGAGGGAATTCCTGGCTCCCCCAGAGGATGGGAAGGCTAACAGCTGGTACAAGGTTTATGGAGATGTGGACCGCTCCATCAGCACTCTATCCCAGGTCATTGAGGTGCGCTTTGGGTTGTGGTGTGTCTGAATCGGTGTTCCCCTTGATGCTACGGCAGGGTGTGTGTGTGTCCCGTTTGACAAGGCTGACCCCAGCCTCTCCCCCCCTAGTGCATGTCGCTGAACAAAATCGAGGCCGTCGCTTCGGAAGAGCAGCTTATCGGGCGCGCTCTCGAGCTGCTGGAGGATCGGCAGTTTTGGGCCGGTGTCGTGTTCCTCCTGCCGGACAACCGGACCGGCCTGGAGCCCGACCTGCCTCCTCACGTTCGGCTCAAAATCCGGATGGATGTGGACGACGTCACTCGGACCAATAAAATCAAAGACAGGTGGGATGGGTCTTTCACGGTTGGCGTGAGTTCCCTAGGCCACCACCGTTAGTCTCGTATCTGACGTGCATCTCTCGATTGTCCGGGATCCGTGTCCCGTAACATCTCGGTTACCCTTACCCCATTTCCCTTTTTGCTCAGATTTTGGGATCCGGGACCAGCCGCTGACCCCTTCAGCGACCTGCGGTACGTCTGGGGAGGTTTCGTCTACATCCAGGACCTTGTGGAGCAGGCGGTGGTCCAGGTTCTTACGGGGACGTCGCCGCAGCACCGCACCGGAATTTACATCCAACAGATGCCTTATCCCTGCTATGTGGATGACATGTACGTTGCAGGACGTTTCTAACTCCTTGAAGTTTTGAGAAAGGACCCTTTTCACTTCTGATTTAAGATGATTCTATAGATTAATGCTTTTTGCAAGTTCTTATCTTTGCTTAGGTCTTGACCGCCTGAACCTGTGACTTCCTTTAGTGCAGTGGTTCTCAACACGAGTGACAGAGGCTTCTGGGAGTTGCAGTCCCAGGAACATCTGGGGACCCACAGGTTGAGAACCACTGCTTGAGAGCAGTGGTTCCCAGTTGGGAACCATAGCTCTAGAATCTTGTTTGCCTACAACTCCCAGAAGCCCTGGTCAGGAGAGCTAGCTGTGAAGGCTTCTGGGGGGGGGGGTTGTAGTTCAAGAACCTCTAGCCACCCAAGATTCTAGATCAATGGTTCCCAACAATTGGCCAGCTCAGATGTTCTTGGTCTACAACTTCCAGAACCCCTAGGCACCACAGCAGGAAGTGAGGGCTTCTGGGATTTGTTGTCCAAGGACATCTCTAGATCCAATATAACTATCAGAACAAGCCTGCACAACTCATTGACCGTGGGCGACTGGTAGCCCGTGGCACCATCAGAAGTTGCCCGCCAGGTCTCCACCAGCTTCCCAAAACCAAGGGGTGTTTTATTTTATTTTTTGGTGCCCAATTGCCCACCTGGACGTTTGGTCCAGGTTTCTACCCTTCTCCTTACCTTCCGCTGCCACTATGCACATCCTCTCGCTCAGCTCCTCCGTAGGAGACTCTGCCCTCCTGCTCAGAAGCACCGGCAAAGTCCTCGCATGCGTGCTTCTGAAAGTAGCCCAGGGGGATGTGTGACACTTCAGGAAGTGGACTGCGAGAACGTCTGGTGGCTAGAAGTAGCCCGTGGACTGTTCAAAGTCGGACAGCCCTGTATTAGACAATTTGTCCATCTCATCTTCCATCTTCTACTACCTTCAATATTAGAGATGGGCACAAAACGAGCAATTTTTCGTTTTCATTTTCATTTTTTCATTTCGTTACGTAACAAAACAAAAAACGAATTTTGTCTCCAAAATGAAACGAAACGAAACAAAACAACAGAAATTTTGTTGTGCGTTTCGTTTTCGTTGCGGCAAATACATTGAACTGTAATGAGTGCTAACGAAACAGCAATTTTTCGTTTTCGTTTTCGTGTTTTTTCGTTTCGTTACGTAATGAAACGAAAATGAACTTTTTTGGGAAAAAAATGCACGAAAAACAAAAACGAACCAAAACAGACCCCCTACACGACAAACGACAAATGAAACGCCATTTTTTTGAGTCGTGCCCACCTCTATTCAATATTTCCGACGTTACTGTTTCCCCAGAGAGTCCTCTCTCATCGTGTAACACCCCAAAGGACAGTGGCCTCTTTTTCAAGAGAAGAGTTGCATTTTCCGTAAAACAAACAATTTTTTTTTTAAAAAAAACCTGTTTTGGCCCGTGGTACTGAGGCTGATCTTTGTGGCTTCTCTCCCACTCCTAGCTTCCTGCGCGTCTTGAACCGCTCTTTGCCTCTCTTCATGATCCTGGCGTGGATCTACTCCGTGGCGATGATCATCAAAGGGGTGGTCCACGAAAAGGAAGCCCGCCTCAAGGAGACCATGAAGATCATGGGGCTCAGCAGCGCCACCTTGTGGCTGAGCTGGTTCCTGAGCAGCTTCATCCCCTTTCTCATCAGCGCCGCCCTGCTGGTGCTGATCCTGAAGGTGGGTGTGGGGTTGTTTGGTCGGGATTGTCACCTACCTGTTTCCGCAACCGACCTGGTATCGACACCTTTCCTGATGAGGTGGAACCGAATGCGGATTCCGATTCGGGCCAGCCCAAGACAAAACTGAAACGGCCAAGCCTAATTGTGTGTTCCAGAGCAAGCTGTGTTGGCCTTGAGGTCTAGAAACTTGACAGCCACTTTATTTTTAAAAAGGTGAAAAATGCATATGATGGAATAAATACACAAAGAAAAACTACATGGATTATTGACTTAGGGATGCTTTAGGCAACTTTTTAATGTTGGTGTTTGTTCCTTGCTCCTGGGAGTCTATTTTTAGAGTATTTTTACCCTGCCTTTCTCCTTGGAAAAGGACTCAAGGCAAATGGCAATAATAAGGGGCAATATACAGTCCAATACAATTAAGTCATATTCAAACATTGAGAGCGGGGAATTGAGGGACATCTTACTGCATTAAAAGACAACATTACATTAAAGCTACAAGAATCTTTTGACTCTTGGAGCAGGGACTACAACTCCCACACGGCACTATCCAAGATTCCTGGGAGTTGTAGCCCAAGAACATGGCTGTGGGTCACCTTTGTAGAGGACACAAGGATGCCTGTGCCCAGAAGGTGGAATTGTTTCCCAGACTACAAAACCCATGGCTCCCTAGTGCGGCACCACGGCAGTTCAGACGGAGGTGTGCTGCGTGGCTGGAACATAGTGGTACAGTCACCTTTGACCCCCTGGTTCTGAAACGTCCTCTCTTGGTTCCGTCCAGGTTGGAGACATCCTTCCCTACAGCGACCCGGCCGTGGTCTTCCTTTTCCTAGCCACGTTTGCGGTGGCCACTATCTCCCAGTGCTTCCTGATCAGCACCTTCTTCTCACGGGCCAACCTGGCCTCAGCCTGCGGGGGCATCATCTACTTCTCCTTCTACCTGCCCTACGTCCTCTGCGTGGCTTGGCGGGACCACATCACCTTTCCCCTCCGGATTTTCGTGGTGAGGATGGGTCTCGTGGCATGCCTGCGATTTGCAGCCTTGGCTTGGGTGGCCTAGGCGTGTGCTTCTGTTAAGCAACTGGTCTATAGCTTAGTCTTTGGTTCCATCTAGTGGCAGGTCTTCGTAATACACCTTGGAAATGTGTATTTCTCTGTTTTATTTTTTAACATTTTATTTTATTATTATTATTTTATTGGCCATGAATAAATGAAATCATGGGTCCTGCGTTCATGGATATGGCAGGACTACTTTATTGGGAATCCATAGCCCGTGGCCAGTTAGTCGAGCTGGAAAAGTTGGATGCCCTGCCCTTGTTTTCCATCCTATTGGGTGTTTTGCGACCCCCTGACACCCATCTTTTTCTGTCTCTTTCACCTCCAGAGCCTTCTTTCTCCCGTGGCCTTTGGCTTTGGGTGTGAATATTTCTCCCTTTTCGAGGAGCAGGGGGTGGGCGTCCAGTGGCACAACGTGAACGCCAGCCCCGTGGAAGGGGACCGCTACACATTTGCTACTTCCGGCGGGCTGCTGCTCGTCGACGCCTTCCTTTACGGGCTGGCCACGTGGTACGTCGAAGCGGTCTTCCCAGGTAACAAGTGACCCCAGGCCCTTCCTTTTGAAAATCCCTCTGAGCCTGTAGAAGTTGGAGGTTGGGTCTCCAACCGTTCGTGTCCAGCGAGCGGATTGCGATCGTCTTGTTCCTCCTCCCACGAGCTCCGGTTGGCATGTTCTCCCTTCATGCTTGATCTTCAAAAGAACCCCTGACAGGCTGACAGAGAGCCAAAGAGTGGCTCCATCTGACCCCCGGTGGGTTTCATCCTTCCACATTAGAACTAGAACCTAGTGCCAATATGCAGACAGGGGGGTGAGAGAGAGAAAGAGCCATTAATGGAAGCTTCGTCAAATGGATTTAACCCCCAATTTGTGGTGGAGTCTAGCCAGTGGTTAGGACGTGGCCACTAAACATGGCAGCTCTAACTTCACTTCCTCCCCTCCTCTTCATCTCCTAGGCCAGTATGGAATTCCGAAACCATGGAATTTTCCTCTCCTGAAGAGCTACTGGTTTGGGGAATCGTCTCAGGACGCTTGCCCGCACCCCATTCCTACGAATATGCCCCACTCCACTGAAGGTAACTTCACCCGTACTCCACGTGTTTTCTTCTCACTCAACTGTTTTCTCAGTCAGATATTCCCGGAAATTTAATGAACCTCAATTCGTTCATGATGGAAACAACTCCATTTTAACTTTGTACTTTTCCTCTCGGGAAGGTAGATGTTCCTGGAACAATCTCCCCTTTGAATGGATTGAGAGACACTACACTGGGGAGAAAAAAATATGTGTTTCTGATTTACCCTTCCACTGCCCTTTCACTCTCTTTCTCTATTTTGTCTTCCCTGTTGTCAGGAATCCTGACGGACTGCCATGAATTAGGGGTGTCCCTCACCATCCTTACTTTGTAGTACAACATGACCACGGTATCTGTGGGAATGCACATCTAAGCCCTCCCCCATAGATGCCAAAAAACATGGCCATCTCAAATGCCCTACATTGCATGGTCTCTGGCGCCCCCTATTGTCCTGTCCTGGCCATTACATCACAGGAAAACGTATTTCTGGGGGTTTTCAGCATTTTTCAATATCTTTTCCAATGGCAAATGAATGAATCTGTGGATAAGTGATTCTGCAGATTCAGGGGGTCCTCTGTAATCATTGAAGGAACAATTGCTTTCACTTTCAATTTCCCCATTCATTCAGGGTCCTTTCCCTTCATTTATAGTTCTTGCTCATTTTCTGATGTGTTTAAGTCGCTCTTGGATTTTGGTGATTTTGTACCAATAGATTTGCCTCTTGATTTCCGGTTGTGACGGGTGGAAGGGTCTGCAGTTATACACTACATGCTTTGTGGCTCCCTCTAACTTCTTGTCCTAATCAAGACCCACTGAAAATAGATAAAAATGTTTACTTTGATGGGTTGAAAGTTGCTGGGATCCAGCCTCAGCGAAGGGTGCGGTCAGAAAAAAGAAGGGAGACGGCAGTCTGTGATATCTGGTGCAAAAGAGATAAAGATGTCCTGCCGTCCGCACCCCCATGGCAATCCTTTATTGAGTACAAAAAGTAGGTCAGTGCATCAGCACATACGTGTACATAGAGCCACAGGCACCTGTTATGATTGGCCTAGACAGTGATAACTAAAACAACAGAAGTTGTGTATGCCTAGCACATGCGTACTGCATTCCAAGTAGAGATGGGCATGAAACGAGCGATTTTTTGTTTTCATTTTCATTTTTTAGTTTCGTTATGCAACGAAAATGAAATGAATTTTTTAAAAAAAACAAAACGAAAATGAAAACGAAACGACCAAATTTGCCGTGTTTTTCGTTTTCGTTGCAGCAGATGCATTGAACTAAAAAGAATGCTAATGAAACAGCAATTTTTCGTTTTCGTTTTCGTTTTTTCGTTTCATTACCTAACGAAACGAAAATGAAATTTTTTGCAAAAATCGTCACGAAAACAAAAACGAACCAAAACGGACCCCTAAACAACCAAACGACAAACGAAACACCTTTTTTTTTGAGTCGTGCCCATCTCTAATTCCAAGCATGACTAAGCTTCTTGCCACGGCGAACGTGACAGGTTCGCTTGCTGATAATGGCAGCGTTACAAGCTGGCTATCTGAGGCCGTTTAACCTTTTACCTACAGAAAGTGAGTATTTTCTGGCTGTGGATATGTGGATCAGTGGATCCCGGTTCTGTGGATAAGGGGGTCCCTGTGTAACTTGCCACCGTTCTCCCCACAATTAACACCTCGCCTGGCATACGTCTCTGATAAGTTTGTGCCCTGGGGATTTCCCTTTCCTCCCTTAGACGAAGATGAAAGACGCTTGAGCAGCAAAATTCAAAAGGCTTCAATGGATCAAGGTTCAGTTATGGTGGAAGAGTCAGTAGCAGCACCCAGTTTAGTTGCTGCTAAGGTCATAAGAGTTTTTGTCTTCTAAAAGAGTAAGGACAAGTTCTCCAGAGAGGCCTGAGATTTCAGATTGGAGCGTCACTGTGACCACAGTTTCTCCTCCTCTCCGAGAAAGCACCGGCACGCGCTTGAAATATTGTCACCGTCAAGAACCGGAATAATAAAAACACGTCTGCAAAAGGGCCTGTTTGAACCTTTGGCCGGTGTTGTCCCCTTTCCACCCTCAGCTCTAATGGAAGACCCCCCGTCTCACCTGAAAGTAGGGGTCTCCATCCGCAACCTGGTGAAGATCTATCACAGCAGCAGGAAAATTGCGGTCAACGGGCTGAGCCTGGACTTCTATGAGGGGCAGATCACATCCTTTCTGGGGCACAACGGAGCTGGGAAGACCACAACCATGTGAGTTGGGGCAGGAAAGATGTGTGTGTGTGGGGGGGAGAGATGAGCTGTGTTTTCTGGGCATCACAGATGCCAGCTGGAAACGGGGCTTGATTTAAAAAAAAAAAACCTCTAGGTGAAAGAAATGATGAGAGGAATATGAGAAAAAAAATGAAGGATTTGTTTGGAATGGGGTTTATGGAATACAAGGACGATACTTCCAGACTTTAGAGGGGTGCATTAAAAAGAAACCCTTCCCAAACCAGTTCCCAAACCTTTCAGCTGAGAAATAGTAGCTTTTTTGGGGGGGGGGGCATTGTAATGGAAATGGAAATATCTGGCTGGTGCTAAATTCCATGGGAGTTGCAAGGCACTAAGGGCTTCTGGTCATTTCCCGAAAGTTGGCCATACCAAAAAAACAAAAAACAAAAAACAAAAAAAAAACAAAGTGTGCTGCTCATATACCAACCCTACTTGGTCTACAAGTAATTATGCAGGCGAAACCTTGCCCCATCCACCCACCCACCCCAAAGCAAGCTGGGTGCTCATTTTACCCACCTTGGAAGGATGGAAGGTGGAGGGAAACGCCCCTCCTTCCCCAGTGCCTTGCAGCTCACATGGAACTGAGTCCCTCTCAGCTACGTCCTCTGCCTTCATCACATCAGAAAGAAGCCATTACTTCTCAGCTAAAAGGACGGAAAGGAAAGGTGTTTTGTTTGGCTAAGACCCCTTCCTAATGGGCGAATTCCTGCAGATGTCTGGGGCTGGTGAGTCCATGAATCCTGAAATCCGCCCACTCACCCATCAAAGTTTTCAATCCGTCTTCTCTGCTTCATGATTTTAGGGGCGTTGAACTTAAGCGGACACACCTCTCAGTTCTCGAAGGTGTTGCTTGTATTCTAAGAAGAATGTTGCTTGGTTTTCTTTTCTTTTTTCTTTTTTTCTATCTCTCTTGGTCCACCCCCGACCCCAACTTTTGATCCTAGGTCCATTTTGACCGGCCTCCTGCCCCCGAGCTCAGGAACGGCCTATATCATGGGCAGAGACATCTGCTCCGACATGGACACCATCCGGAAGACGCTGGGAATGTGCCCGCAGCACAATGTCCTCTTTGATATGTAAGGATATTTTTTTGGTGTGAGTGAGAGTTGCAGCTGCTGAACAGAAAAGAAGAAAAAGAAATTGTAAAGAAGGCAGCTATGTCCAGGCGACCTTCACACAGCGATTAATCCTGCCCTGCCTTTTCCCCCTCCTCATTCCCTCCAGCCTGACGGTTGAAGAACACATATGGTTTTACGGCCGTTTGAAGGGCCTGTCTGCGCAGCAAGTCCGAGATGAAATGGAGCAGATTATACAAGATGTGGGGCTCCCCCACAAGCGGTGGGATCCAACAAAAAATTTATCAGGTCAGTTCTGAGATCTGGGATAATCTCAGTTCTGGGATCTGGGATAATCGACAGAGCAGGGATCTTGTTTTATGTGTCCTTTTTCAGGTATAGCAACCCAGTTCAGCCAGAACGCTACCGCATCTTGGGACTCTCCGGAGTCCGTACTGACCATGCGTGAAATTAATATTAAATGCAGAATGTGTTGAATATATTTCTCCATCCCTTCCTTCCAGGGCTTTATTAAAAAGGCACAAGTTCTTTCGATCTATTTTTAACAGAAAGCAGAAATTAAGATAAACATAGAACTGCTGGACTAGAGGGGACCCGGGACATCATCCAGTCCATCCCCTGTCAAGGAGGCTAAGTGGGGATTTGAACTTCCAATCTCTACTTCTGCAGCCAGATGGCTCAACCCCTGAGCACTTCTACCCATTTCTTCTTTTTGGATCTCCTTTCCCCTTTTCGTCTTCCAGGTGGTATGCAACGCAAACTCTCAGTAGCCATTGCGTTCGTGGGGGGCTCCAAGGTGGTGATTCTGGACGAGCCCACAGCCGGGGTCGACCCGTACTCCCGCCGAGGCATCTGGGAGCTCCTCTTGAAATACCGCCCAGGTAGGGAACATGTTTGGTGTGGGAGGGGACCCAGCCCGTTTCCTATTCAATGGCATCTTGACTTTGAATCCAAACCATGAATGGCACTCTAGCGAAGCAGCGCTATGCACTTGGAAAAGAATGTACAGCGCTATGCACTTGGGAAAGAATCTATTTCAATAAAACTTTACTTGCCTTTGAACGCCAAACCTCTGTTTGTGGGAAATTGTACTGGATATGGGATGACCCAGTCTTGAAGGTGTAGTTTCCACTGGCTTTGAGGTGAGACCCCACAAGAAAGGGAAGGAAGTGGCTAGGGAATCCTACACTGCGTGATCAGCTTCTTTTTCTGTTTGTGTTTTTCTGGGGGGGCTCCACTAGGTCGGACAGTCATCCTCTCCACCCACTACATGGGAGGAAGCCGATCTGCTGGGCGACCGCGTGGCCATCATCTCCCAAGGACGCCTTTGCTGCTGTGGGTCCTCTCTCTTCCTGAAGACCCAGCTGGGTACCGGCTACTACTTGACCCTGGTGAAGCGGGAGGCGGGCCAGGGCGCCCCCAACGGCGTCGGCTCGGCCAGCAAAAAGGTTCAAGGAAGACCAACCCTTTCCATATTTCTTGGCCCAGGCTGACTGGGTTCAGAGGGGAGCAGAAAGGATGATTGGGGGGGGGCTGGAAACCAAGTCCAAGGAAAGGCGGAAGCGGGCTTTATTGGCTCCTTCTAACTCAATTATTCTATGATTCCCCCCTTTTCCCACCTCGATGTTCAATCCCACATGTATCTTGCCTCCGACCACAACCTTGTGAGGTGGGTCAGAATGAGGGACAGGCTGACTGGCCCCAGTGACGTCCATAACTCTGAAACCCAAACTAGTCCAACCATCTGTTATTCCTGTTCATGAATTGGAAGGGGTGCGTTTTTAGCAATTTCTGATCCATCAATTTGTGGGGCTATGGCATGGCCCCCAGGGCATCTAGAGACCCTAAATTTCCCCATGGACCTTCTCTACATTCCTTTCACATCTGGGGCACATGGGATTTGTGGTGTCCAAGTTATGCACCTGCAAAGAGAACAACACCCACCCCCACCCCCACCCCCCACCCGCATGGAAAGTTCACCCTAAGCACTTAGAGATACCAGATGTGCAGAGAAGTTCCCTCTGATTCTCCTTTAAAAGCCTCCGATTTTGGTGAAAATTGGGTTTTCCCTAGCTAGTTACTAAAGGATACTTTTTAATGGGGGGACCCTTTGGTGGGTATATAATTCAGATGTCCAAAGTGCAATCTTTACTGAATGTGGAAGGGGTTGTAGAAGACAGTCGCCAGAGGATTCCTTGCAAATTCCCTACAAATCTCAAGTCTCAACCCATTGCCTTTCAACGATATAATCGTCCGTTTCAGTTTCCCCTGATTTATGCCTTACGGCCCATTCCCTCAAGTGAGTGTCCCAATCCTGAGTCCCCATGGGTAACTCCTCAGGTTGGTGATGCTGCGGAAAATGAGAGACCCCTCTGGGTTCTAGTCCGAACAGAAGAGGAGCTGGACTGAGTTGGGGAGGGAGGAATAGGGCTCGGTGCCTGCGATGCAGCCAGCCCCTCTGTCCTCTGGTTCGCAGGGCGCTGTCCGTGGTGCTGAGAGAGCTTCAAGCCTACTTAGGCTTCAGCACCACAGGGAGCTTGCTAAGCCTGCCTTTCCAACTGAGCTCTCCATGGTGCTGAACAACATCCTCTCAATAGGCTCAGCCCTTGAGGTTTCTCCTTTCAAGTTCGGGCAAAAATCCAAAGCCCATTCCATGCCGCCACGACATCGGGATGACAGCCAACAATTTCGGCTTCAACTCAAGCATTTTTATCCTTTCTAGGCTGACAGCGATTCGGAAATCAGCTGCGACACTGGATTGGGAAGCGAACAGAACAATGAGGCCACCTCGACGGGTAAGGAGCGCTTCGGGGTTCCAAAACGGGCTGGAGTGGAAGGGTTTGAGCTAAGCTGCTTAGCTTGTGGGGTCCTTCTGCCGTCCTACAGACGTAACCCAGCTGACCTCCCTCATCCAAAAGCTGGTCCCGGGCTCTCGGATGGTGGAAGATATTGGTCAGGAGCTCCTCTATGTCCTTCCGTACGGCGGATCCAAAGATGGCACCTTTGAGGGCCTCTTCCAGGAGCTAGACGCTCATATGAACGAATTCGGAGTCTCCGGATACGGCATTTCCGACACCAGCTTGGAAGAGGTAGATCTCGGGAGGGTTCGGTGCTACCACCTCTTGCATTCATGCGTCTCTCTAGTGGAGCTGGTTTCTGCTTTTGGGAACCACTCCTGGCCTGGAGAAAGTGGAAGAAATCTCAAGATCTGAACACCAGTCTTGGTGTTATTTAGAACTCAGGTTGCGTTGTTATATGTTTCCTTTCAGATCTTCTTGAAAGTGGCCGAAGACACTCACGTAGATTCCCCAGGTAATTCTCAGGCTGTTACTTTAGAAAGGTCAGGATCACGCCAGGGGAGATGTAAATTGAGGTCTTATGGATGGTGGTGGAGATATTTGGGAACACCTGGGGTCCTCAGAGAAATATGTTTTCTCCAAAATATCCCACCTTGAACAGCTCTGCTCCAATCTTTAAACCCCAAGTCATGGTTTCCTTCATGGAGTTTGTCCCTCTCATGTTGGGGGGCTTCCTCTTTTCCTGTTGCCTTCTGCTTTTCAAGCGTGAGAGGGGAGAAAAGGGTGTGCCGAAGGCGTCTAAGGAATCTGGATTTTCCTCTTTGGGTTAATTACTGTTAATTGGTCCCTCTCTCACCTCCCCAACAGGGTCTCCACAGAGTCTCAGGACATCTGCCCCGGTTTCTGGGTACACCCTCCGGACACTGGCCGAAGAAACAGAGGGGAATGATGTAGAAATGGGTAAGAGAAGGATAGCAGAATAAAGAGATATATTTGTGTTTGCACCTCTCTGCCCCAGCTTTTAAAAGGAGCCCATTTGTGTGTTATGATGATGCCTCTCATCATAATATGCCTCCTGGCGGGCTTTTAAGGAAAAATCTCCACATTGGCAATGACTTTCAGCTCAGGACATCTGTGGGCCAACCTTAACCCTTTTTTCTCTCTTTTTCTTTCTTTCTGCTTCCGTCTTTCCACACAGTCAGAGGACGTAAGAAAGGTAAACAGGCATGGACAGGGGTGGCCTTTGGGGCCCATTGCTGTGCTCTGATGTTCCCATCCCTCAGATGTGAAAGAAAGTTTTTTTTTTGCATTTTTGAAAGCAGCCTGAGGTGTTTTTTTTAAAAAAAAAACCTATTAGTTGGTCGTTGCTACGCACATTTCTAGCCATGCACCAACTCATGTGACGGGTGCATAATCAGGGCCAGAGCAGCAACTCATTCACTAGAGGCACAAGCAGCAGTTCATTTACTAGTGGTTTGAGCAGTGACTCATTAACTAGTGGCACAGTCAATCACTTCAATTAATGGTATAAGCGGTGACTCATTAACTAGTGGCACAGGGAACAGCTCATCAGCTAATGGCATGAGCTGAGATGCATTAACTAGTGGAATGAGCAGTGGCTCATTAACTAGTGGCACAAGCAGCAACTCATTCATTAGAGGCACGAGCAGCAGTTCATTTATTAGTGGTATGAGCAGGAACTCATTCACTAGAGCAGTGGTGGTGAACCTTCAGCATGCCAGATGTTTTGGACCACAAATCCACAGTCTTTTGTCATTGGCAATATAGGCTTGGAATTCTGGGAATTGTGAGATGATCTGAAGTGCCAAAGGTTCACCACTACTGCACTAGAGGCACTAGCAGCGATTCATTTACTAGTGGTATGAGCAGCAACTCATTAACTAGTGGCAGAGTCAACAACTCATTAACTGGTGGCAGAAGCAATTACTCGTTAACTACTGGCATAGGCATCAGCTCATCAACTAGTGGCATGAGCTGACACACATTCACTAGAGGCATGAGCGGCAGTTCATTAACAAGTAGTATGAGCAGTGACTCATTAATTAGTGGCACAGTCAGCAACTCATTAACTAGTTTCAGAAGCAGAGACTCATTAACTAATGGCACAAACAGCAACTCATTTACTAGAGGCACAGCAGCAGTTTATTTACTAGTGGTATGAGCAGCAACTCGTCAACTAGTGGCAGAGTCAACAACTCATTAACTAGTGGCAAATCACTGCTGTAGTTTACACCATTACATTTACACTGGTGTAACTCGCCAACAAGGCACTGGCCATTGTGTTAAAGGGGTCATAACACGATTCTCTTCCCTCTGCCCCCAATTTATCTTTGCACCCACCCTGCCAAGCTCTGATGAGGCCATGCTTTTCCAATCCGCACGTCTCCTCCACAAACGAGTTCCAAATCATGCCGCTAGTCCTCTTGAGGATCTTGCGGTGCCGCGTCCTGGAAAACAACCCAGGTCTGACACACTTCATCCTCTCTTCCGACAGAGGAAGAAGCGAAGGAGACGGATCTCCTCCGGAGTGGTGGAGCGCAAGCTTCGCAACGGTTGACGGGCTGGGACTTGATGTTCCAGCAACTCCGAGCCCTTTTTACCAAGAGGTTCCTCTACGCCACCCGTAGTAGAAGGGGGTTCTTTGCGCAAGTATGGCGTTGTTCTCCTCATTCCACGTCTTTGACATACATGGGGAAAACAGATCTGTCTTAGATGTCTACAGTGAGCTTCCCCATCCCTGGTTTCTTCCCCCAGATCGTACTTCCGGCCGTCTTTGTATGCATCGCCCTCTTCTTTAGCTTGATCGTTCCGCCATTTGGCAAGTATCCACCCCTACACCTCGACCCCTGGATGTACGGGCCGCAGGTCACCTTTTTCAGGTACGCATCCAGAGCTTGGGATCAGCTTTTGCTTGTTCTGTGGCTCCAGCCAAGTTTCCTAAGAGATGCTTCCTAACAAACCAGCAAATCCATACCTCGGTTATCACAATACAGTAATACCTCGGATAACGAATGCCCCTGATAGCGAATTTTTCAAATAACGAATCGCAATTTCCATGTATAGGCTTGCCTCGGTTAATGAATTTTCCCTATGGGCTGCCTTGAATAACGAATTTTCTCTATGGGCTGCCTTGAATAAGAATTTTCCCTATGGGCTGCCTCGGATAGCAAATTTTCCCTATGGCTGCCTCGAATAACGATTTTTCCCTATGGGCTGCCTCTGATAATGAATTTTCTCTATGCGCTGCCTCGAATAACAAATTTTCTCTATGGGCTGCCTCGAATAACACATTTCCAGCATGCGTCGGTAAAAAATAGTTATCCCAGGCTGCATCCCATCTGTACCTTTAAAGTTCACTTTATAAAGAGTTTTGAGCCAAAAAACAGGTGTATCTGTCATTTTCCTAGGCTCCAGAACGGATTAAGTGGTTTCCCATTCATTCTTATGGAAACCACATTTCGAATAGCGATTTTTTTTTTTGATAACAAATTGCCTTGGAGAACAATTTAAATTCGTTACCCGAGGTACCACTGTACAGCTTGTGACACGAAAAAATACTAAAGCAGCAATAGTTATCCCCCCCCCCCCCGTTAATTACTGGGGTTGAAATTGGAAGTGAGTTCTAAGAGGGAGACAGGAACTGAGTTTTCCACCCCTGCTGTAACTACTGAGCAAGACTGCCATTCTTGGACTCATACCTGGCAGCTAGCTCTCAAAAGGAGTGGAACGAGTCCTGGATTTGTCTCCCACTGCTGAATTTCACCACTCTGACTGGGGGGGGGGGAATAATCCAGGGTGCCTTTTCTTGTTCATTCTCTCAGTGATGACTCGCCGCCAGGGGACCTCGGCTCGCCCCAGGTGCTGGAAGCGTTTCTCGGTGACCCCGGTTTTGGCACCAAGTGTATCAAAGACAATGATCTGTGAGTAGACCAGAGCATCGTCCAGCTCGGCTTTGGGCCTTTTGATCCTCTGGGGTCAAACAGGGCAGTGGCCTGAGGTGGCAGATGTCAGTAGGCGGCAAAAAGTCGTCACGCCTCCCCCCCCGCCAGTGAATGAGTTTTTGCTTTCTGTGGCACTGTGCCACCCCCTCGTCTCTGCCAAAGCATGATTTGTCTCTCAAAGATTCACTAGACAGTTCCAAAATCAAGGAGGCTGTAAAGAACTCCATTTCCCCAGGTGCCTCGTTATTAGTCTGTCGCGGCGTAGAGCCAATGGGAGTTGTAGTCCCAAGAACATCAGGCATTCTGGGTTTGGAGATTCGCCCTATGAGATGTTGGAGGGGAACCCATCTTCTCTGGAATTCAGCTGTTTTCTTTTTATGTTAAAAAAAAAAAGAGCTGATAAAAATATCGGCCAATTGGAACCCACCTCGTCTGTTTGGCTTCTCTGTGTAGGATCGGGTGTGAGGGAGCTATTTTCTCAAGATTGCCTCAGGCGGCTAAATACCTTGGGAAGGCATTGTGTCTCAGAGTTGTGCCTGGAAGACAGAAGGGCATTTCTGGTTCAACAATGTTCCCTCGAGTTTTGAAACCCAGGGGGTAGAATTTAGATACACAACGGTTGTTCCGAGTGCGAATCCTTCCAAGTTCCTTGTTTTGCAAATGACATTGGTTCCACAAGGTCCCCTGCTTCCAAGGGCAGAAAACTGAAGGGATTCAAATGTCTAAACCCAAAGAGAAATTAAAGGGAAAATTCCAGCACCATCCTTTCAGGAGAAGTTACTTACCAAAGCCCCGTCAGTAAGTCTCTTCTGTGTTTTCTCGAGGGCTTCAGGAAGGATCCATGCCCCCTGCCACTTTCCCATGAGACCGGCTTCAAGATCCCGGAAGTGCCGGACGCCGGTGGCGGACATTTTCCGAACGGGCAATTGGACGCTGGCCAACCCATCTCCGGAATGCAAGTGCAGCTCGGGAGGGGCCCGAAAGATGTTGCCGGACTGTCCGGAAGCCGCAGGAGGGTTGCCCCCTCCTCAGGTAAACAACACGGCGTCAACCCCCCCCAACCCATGGGAAGCCAGGATTGAAGCCTTTGGGGGGATCCATTCCGGGTTTTAGTCCGAACTTTCCAAGAGGCAGCAATTTACAACCCCATCACCCTACCTCTTTATTTTTTTTGCCCCCAGATGAAGATGAAAACAGGTGATACCTTGTCCAACCTTACGGGCAGAAACATTTCGGACTACTTGGTGAAAACCTACCCCAAAATCATTCGCAAAGGGTAAGCTCCCACCACCACCATGACAACATAATTTGGGGTGGATGAGAAGAAGAGACCTTCCCCTCTCTTCCTTGTAATACAGAATGCCTCTTTTTCAAATGAGGCATCCCCCCCCCTTTTGGAACTGCTGAGTAGTTCTGGAATCTTCTCGGTTCTTTGCCCGTCGTTTGTGACATTTTTTAAAAAAAAGATTTGTTTTCACTCCTTTAGGTTAGGAAGCAAGAAATGGGTGAACGAACAGCGGTAAGTGGCAGTCCCGCTTTTTAAACGGTTTGACGTGGTTCTCTGGGACCCCTCTAGGTTTTTTTTGGGGGGGGGGGTCTGAATGTGTGTGTATTTTATAGTAGTGTAGTAGTATTATAGTACTATTGTGTCAGGGAGCACTCCTTGTAGCTTATTTTTTGGGGAGGGGGAAACTCCCTGCTCTTCAGACCAGATTTAAGTTCCTGAGGGAAAATTGGGCAGCTAACAAGTACAAAAATCAATCAAGCAATCAAGCAATCAATCAATTTGTGTGATTTTTACGGGGGTCGATGCAGCTTTTGGAGGCTCATGGTGCCAGGAAAAAAGGACACCTTAAGAAAGGTGGCATTTAACTGTATGATAAAATAAGATCAATCTTTATTTATCCCACGTCGGGGAAATTTACTTGTTACACAGCTTTTAGAGAAGCCTCTCTAAAAGAAGACTGAGAGGGGATATGATAGCTATGTTTAAATATTTGAAAGGATGTCATATTGAAGAGGGAATGTGGGAGAGCAGGTTTGTTTTCCATGGCTTCAGAGACTAGGACTCGGGGCAATGGTTTCAAACTACAGGAAAAGAGATTCCATTTGAACATCAGGAAGAACTTCATGACAGTTAGAGCTATTCGGCAGTGGAATAATATTCTGCCACCAAGGAGGGTGGTGGAGTCTCCTTCTTTGGAGGTTTTTAAGCAGAGGCTGGATGGCCATCTGTCGGAAATATTGTGATGGGGGTTCCTGCATGGCAGGGGGTTGGACTGGATGGCCCTTGAGGTCTCTTCCAACTCTAGGATTCTATGATTCTATGATTCTATGATTTTATGAATATAAAGAACAAGCGAGAAGGGTAGGGGTTGCACCAAACAGTGTCAAGTGAGATAACTTTTTGCTCCCTCTCTCCCTCAAGGTATGGTGGCTTTTCTCTGGGTGGCCACAAATCTCAGGTCCTACCTTCATCTGAGGAAGTGGCCTCCGCCGTGACGGAGATCCGTACCCTCCTCCTCGTTCCCAAGGTGAGGCCTAGTTTGGAGGTCCGCATTAAGGAGGGGTGCCGTCTCTGAATTGACCTTTTTGTTGGATTCGTCAACCCACGTTTGTTAGGGAGCATCAGAATCCAACCAGAACTCTGGTGAGCCCCACTTCCCATCAGCCGTGACTCCGCTCCAGGTTTTAGATTTTACAGGAGCATCCCAAGATGTGGGGACCCTGTGCCCATAATAGGTCCAGCACTTTAATGCATGGAAAGTGTGGACTAACAGCCGGAGTGGATTCACATCTCATCTGAAACTGGAGCCACCTGTCTCTGCTGCAAATAATAAGAGACTAACGGCACTTTCCATGAGTTCTCTGAAACATCTTAAATTTTTCTTCTTCTTCTTCTTCTTCTTCTTCTTCTTCTTCTTCTTCTTCTTCTTCTTCTTCTTCTTCTTCTTCTTCTTCTTCTTTTTCATCTAGGGGAGTTCTTTGGACAGACTGTTGAGTAATCTGACTCGATTTGTGGACAGGCTGGATACACGGCAGAACATGAAGGTTTGGGCAAATTTAGAATTCTTTGGAAACAGCCGGGTGAAGCAAACAGACATATTTAAGCTTGAGATCCTAGATCTGTGAAAGAGGACGGGCTATAAAAGATGAGAAGTTCAGATCTTTCTATGCACAGAAAGGCAAAAAACCCGAAGGAGTTTGCACGCTACTCTTTCAATCACATCATAAGGACTAGGGATGGGCACGAAACAGAAAAACAGAGTTTTGTTTCATTTCGTTTCCAATTGCAGTTCATTTTGCTTTGTTTTCAAAATGGAGGGGAAAATTCATAATGAAACGAAACAATAATGAAACGATTTGTTACTCTCTAAAATGGCTCCCCTGGGTCCTGGAGGCACCAAATTTGGTGGGTAGCTTTTTTTACAAGGGAGCTGTTTTACAGAGTAATGGAGCCTTTCATTTTCAAAGGGGAAAAAAAGAATTGTTTCATTTCGTTTTGTAACGAAACACTATTTCTTGTTTCGTTTCGTAATGTTTCAAAAGCTTACAAAACAACGAAACAGCGTGTTGTTTTTCATAAGTTGCCCATCTCTAATGAGGACTAGAAACCTGGGGTTTTGTGGCAGATGGAGCCATGGGTTGATATGGTGTCAAGTAGCGCCTATCCTGTCCACCCCAGGTCTGGTTCAACAACAAAGGATGGCATGCCATGGTCTCTTCGTCAACGTGGCCAACAACGGGACTGCTCCGAGCCAACCTGCCGGAGGGCGCCGATCGCTCACGCTACGGCATCACGGTGATAAACCACCCCCTCAACCTGACCAAAGAGCAGCTCTCTGAGGTGGCCCTGTGAGTAGCATCTCCTGTGGTCAGCCGACCTTCCCAGGAGCTCGGCAATGGGGTGGTGGCCTACCCAGACATTGTGTGACCCTCTCAAATGGGCGAGTGGCAATTCCTTTCTAGGGCGATGTGGGGTGTGTGTGGGGGGGGGGGGAAGCGGCTTTTGTTGAGGCCCTAAAACCAACAGACCTCAAATAGGGCCTTTTCGGCAGCTGCCCCCAGATTATGGAATGCCCTCCCAAGCGAGACCCGCCGGGCGCCAACGTTGATGACGTTCCGGCGCCAGGTAAAAACGTTCCTGTTCCAGAAGTTTTTTAACTGATGGGTTTGGGTCCTGATGGCCACTTTAGTGTAGTATTTTAATACATTGTATTAATTGTATTTAACTGTTTTATTGTTTTAATTTTATTGGAATTTGATGTTTTAATTGTCTGAATTGTTTATTTTGATTGTGAGCCGCACAGAGACCTTTGGGGAGTGGGTGGCATACAAGCTAGATAGATAGATAGATAGATAGATAGATAGATAGATAGATAGATAGATAGATAGATAGATAGATAGATAGATAGATAAAGATAGAAAAAAATAGGGAATCCCCTTGCTATAAACACAGCAAGGAGTTGTTTTTCCCTCCATTCATTCCAGGAGATTCCTATCTCAGAGGAGGTTGGTGCGTCAGTGCATGCACTGAGAAAGCTGCCCGTGGTGTCCGAATCCAGAACTGGTGGGATTTGTATGGTTCTCTCTCTCTCTCTGACACTTTTCCCCTGTCACAGGATGGCCACTTCCGTTGACGTGCTGGTCTCCATCTGCGTGATCTTTGCCATGTCCTTCGTGCCGGCCAGTTTTGTCCTGTTCTTGATCGAGGAACGGGTCACCAAGTCCAAACATCTCCAGATCGTCAGCGGGATGAAGCCTGTGGTCTATTGGCTTGGAAATTTCGCCTGGGATATGGTGAGGAGGCCGCCTTTCTAGGGTTCCTCTGAATCATGGTGCAGAATCCTCCTGTACGTTGGACGTAGGCTGAGGGACTGGGCCAGTAAAATAGACTTGAGGTTCAAACATCAGCAGACCAAAATTAATTAATTAATTAATTAATTAATTAATTTTTAAAAAGACAGCAAAGACCCACAATTCCTGTGCTCGATGCGCATGAGTCCAACAAAACACGTCCGCAGCTCTTCCTTGGAAGCCACGTCTCCGCCCAACGCCTGTCCCTTTAAGGCTCCCCGTTGTCTTTGAAGGGGTGGAGCCCAGGAGGAGGAGGAGCCTAGGTGCCTAGGTATAAAAAGCCTCAGTTGTCCTCCCGATCCGTTGGAAGCCGGGCGCTGAGGTGGAGCTCTGTGTGGGGCTGAAGCAATAGACTGATCTGAATCACTTGATTTCCCCACTGGAGATTAAAGGGGTTGAGAGCAATGCTAAAACATTGGGAGAATTTGAGGCTCTGTTTTCTGTGCCCCGTTTTGATTGATTGATTGATTGATTGATTGATTGATTGAAATCCCAAACCTTTCATTCCACCCGCTCTTTCCCTCCTGCAGTGTAACTACCTCGTCCCGGCGGTCTTAGTGGTTTTAATTTTCCTGTGCTTCCAACAAAAGTCGTATGTCTCGTCAGCCAACCTCCCGTCTCTCATTTTGCTGCTGCTTCTCTATGGGTAAGGAAGCAAGGGGGAAAGAAACACTTCCTAAATCCCTTTCCTCCTTCCGCTCAGCCCGTCGAGATGAAAAAACGAACCAGAGAGGTCTCCGATGGTCCTTAGTTCAGGGTCAGAAAGGGACTACTCGGTTCCCTTTAGCCATTTGGATGGCCTTAAATTTTAGAAAAACCATCAGGTTCAACCTCTAGCATCGTTTCCCCATGATAAGCAAAGCTGCCCCCCACCACCACCTACAGGAAGCACAGAAGTGCTGATTTTTGAGAAAGACACAAACAACCCATCACAGGCTTCGGGTTTTCAGAGCGCCCGCAAATGACAAAATAGCAACAGTCTAGGTTTTATGTAGATTGATGCCCAATGTGCATTTCTTTTAGACAACAATAACTAGGTGATTTCCGTGACTCATCTGGAATATGCAGGTTCCTGCTTCTGACTGGCTAGGAGGAAAAAAATTTCCTCCCTTACATTCTGGAGATCGCAAGTCGTAGAGAGGCCGAGAAGGGCCCATATTGGAACGAAGGTGACACAACCTACGGTCGTGGTGGTATTTCTGCTTCTCACTTCACAGGTGGTCCATCACCCCCCTGATGTACCCGGCCTCCTTCTTCTTCAGTGTACCCAGCACCGCCTACGTCGCCTTGACATGCGTGAATCTTTTCATCGGCATCAACGGCAGTGTGGCCACTTTTGTGCTGGAACTCTTCGTTGACAAGGTGGAACTCTTTGTTGACCGGTTGCGGTGACAACGCCGCACATATTTATTCGGGAATGTCCTCCGCAACGGTTTGAGCTCCGGCTGACTCGCAACGCCGTCGGCCCGAGGGAGCTGCTGAAAAGCTCACGGGTTGAGGTCTCTGGCTGCAGAGATGGAGGTTGGGGTTCTTATTCCCCAGCCCCTTACTGGACCACCTTGATCTTGGCTGGTCTGGAAGATCTAGAGCAGTGGTGGTGAACCTTCAGCACTCCTGATGTTTTGGACCACAACTCCCAGAATTGCGAGCCAAGATGGACAATGACAAAAGACTATGGGAGTTGCGGTCCAAAACATCTGGAGTGCTAAAGGTTTGCCACCACTGTCCTAGAAGGTCCATAAGAACCTAAGAAGAGCCCTGCTGGATCAGGCCAAAGGCCCGTCTAGTCCAGCTTCCTGTATCTCACAGTGGCCCCACCAGATGCGTCTGGGAGGGCACAAGACTAGATATCTGTCTCCTGATACCACTCCCCTGCATCTGGCCCTTGAAGTATCCCAGTTTTAAGCCTGGAGATGACACATTTCCATCATGGTTTGTCACCTGGGATGGACTTTTTCCTCCAGGAATCTGTCCAATCCCCTTTTGAAGGCATCCAGGCCAGATGCCATCACCACCTCCTGTGGCAGGGAGTTCCCTTCCAGCCTTGCAGGTCTAAGACAGCATTCTGCGTGTTTCTGGAGTTTACAAGCTGGAGATGTCCAGCGAAGGGGCCACCAAGGTGTCCAAGAGTCTGGAAACCAGACCTGATGAGGAAGTAACAAGGGAGATGGTGAGAAGGGTCCAATCAAGGCCATGAAGTCCAAGCCTTCTGCTCCAGGGAGGAAAACAAATCAAAGGATATCTGCTAGGTGGTTGCCCAGATTTCTTTTGCGGGCTACGACGTAATAGCTTAAGCATCACATATGGTGCAAGAAAGGTCCTCTGACATACCGAGGTATTGTCTTGAAAATTTGGTCAGTCAATAAGGCAGCCATCTTTCTTATCCTATTATTCTACTTTATTTGCTGAAGTGTGTTCGTACAAACAAAAGGAAAGTGTTGAACATTAAAACAAAACCTCCGGTGCCTAAAAGATACCAGTTTATTGAGCAAAAAGCCTTGTGTTTTTGAGAAACGCAACGGGAAAGCGCATGGATGACTTATTTTCGAAAAAAGTAAGAAATAAGTCCCAAAGTGTTATTTTTTTAAAATTACAAGAAAGCTCGTAATGGCCCCTCCCCAGCAAAGAAAAGGCGGTTGAAAAGTTTCATTTTGTTCTGGAAGGACGAAATAAGTGCAATTCTTATATCCTTGTTTGTTTTACGTGTGTGTGTTTCTTCACCTCCAGAATTTGAACGAGGTTAACGTCATTCTGAAAAAGGCCTTCCTCGTCTTTCCGCATTTCTGCCTGGGCCGTGGGCTGATCGACATGGTGAAAAACCAAGCCATGGCGGATGCGTTGGAACAGTTTGGTGAGTGGTCGCCCTATGTGTTGGGCCTAATCGCCATAGGCGACCTGGGTCTGTGCACGTTCGTCTTTCTGACATTCAGTGGAGCACAGTTTAACATCCTGTACCAGCCTTCTTTGGCTTTTTATAGATTTAATGGTGAGCAGCCGTAGCAGTGGACTAGCTAGGAGATCTGGGTTCGAATCCAGAAATATGAATTTCAGCTGAGACACTGGGCTGGCAGACCCAGAACTCGGCTGGGGCAGTGGTGGTCCTTGGGATGGGGGAGGGAGGGGTGGAGAACCCTCACTTTTTAAATTGATGGCCGGTGGGCTACTTTTGAACCCTTCGCGGGCCACCGGTAGCCTGCGGGCCACCAGTTGTGCAGGCCTGTTATATAATATGCTTCAGTAAGTATTCTTAGCATATTATCTATCTCCATCTAGTGGTCAGATCTGGTCAATGCGTTCTGAAAATATGTATGTCTAGTGTTTTTCTTGTAACATTTTAAATATTTTTCCAACCACAGATTGGCAAAGCGGCCAGTACCAATCCTGCAGATATGGGGTTCTAATGTATGATTTTAAAAACCTAAGCCAAGGCATATAAAAAGGGTTGTTCCATCCTTTCTCCCCAAATGGGGGTGGGGGCATGATACATTCACTTCCTTTTTTTCTTTCATCAGGGGACCACACGTTTGTGTCTCCACTCAGCTGGGAGGTGGCGGGGAAGAACATGTTTGCCATGGCCGTCGAGGGGGTGGTGTTTTTCTCTTTCACCCTCCTGGTCCAATACAAGTTCTTCATCCACCTGCGGTGAGTGACAGTCAAGCAGCTAGGTTTGTAGACCGACGGCCACGATTCACCCCCATCCCCAACAAACGTTGTGTTCAGTGAGTTCAGCAACATGGAGCCCACAAGCAAAGCATGGGACTCCTTAACTCCTTCCATCCCGGGGTTGAGCTGGGGCTGGGAGAGTAAGAACAGACAAAAGAAAATATTTTTCCACCCAGCGTGTTGTTAGTCTGTGGAACTCCCTGCCACAGGAGGTGGTGATGGCATCTGGCCTGGATGCCTTCCAAAAGGGGATTGGACAGATTCCTGGAGGAAAAGTCCATCCCAGGTTATAAACCATGAGGGAGATGTGTCATCTCCAGGCTTAAAACCGGGGTCCTTCAAGGGCCAGATGCAGGGGAGGGGTATCAGGAGACAGAGATCTAGTCTCATGCGCTCCCAGACACATCTGGTGGGGCCACTGTGAGATACAGGAAGCTGGACTAGGCCTTTGGCCTGATCCAGCATGGTTCTTCTTATGTTCTTATGTTCTTGAGCTGCCTGGGTTGTGATGCTGAACGTGGGAGTCCCTGGATATCCGGCTTCGCAGACCTGGAAGGCGGACTCAGTCCCTTCTCCCCAACACGAGTGTGTTGAGCGTCCATTTCTGACTGGCCCAAATACATACCTTTCTGGGGGGGGGGGGGGAGGATGCCTCTTCCGTGAGATGAGATACGTTCTTTCTGATGGTGGAGAAGATGCTTCCTCCTTGTGGTGAGATACGTTGCCCAGCAGGGGGTTGGACTGGATGGTCCTTGAGGTCTCTTCCAACTCTATGGTTCTATGATTCTATAATTAACCCCAAAACCCAGCAATCCCACTGTCAAAATTTTTGCAACGAAACACAATCTCTTCCCTCGGATTACTCCACCCCTAGCTTCTGGGAGACCTGCCGAATTCTGTGCAAAGTTACTTCTTTCTGACAGGTCCCAGCAGATTTCAAATGGTGTCGCCAGATTTTGTACCGCTGCAGTAGCTGTACGTAGGCTTATGACTGTCAGAAATTCTAGCTCGTGATGACCATATAGAGCAGGCATGTCCAAACTTCGGCCCTCCAGAGGTTTTCGACCACAACTCCCAGAATTCCAAGCCCGTTTTTCCAATGGCAAAGGACTGTGGGAGTTGTGGTCCAAAACATCTGGAGGGCTGAAGTTTGGACATGCCTGATATAGAGTGTGGTCTCCACTTAGGGGTTTGAGGTTGGCTTGATCTTTGATATATTATTATCTATCTTTCTGATATTGAATATTTTTATAACAGTCCCGTTTGTATTTTGTGGCTTTTATCAAAAGTTTTACAATGTTTTAAATATGTTTTATTCTGGAAAATTCAATGTTTTATTCTGGAAAATTGTTTTGTGCTGGCAAATTGATATTTTGGTATTTCTTGTCTTGGTTAACAACCACCCCTAGCTTCTAACTACGAACTGCTCTTGGTTTTCACCAAAGCATCGTAATGAGGGTCCGGAAAGACCAGGTGCCTCTTCTTTCTCCTCTTCCAGGTCCTTTCCTGTCAAGCTCACCCCGTTGGGAGCGGAGGATGATGACGTGGCCAGAGAAAGGAAACGAGTCACCAGCAAGCTGCCGAGGGGGGACATTTTGGTGCTCCAGGATCTGACCAAGGTGAAGAAAGATGAAGTTGGCACTTGGGTGGGATGATCTTCTCGTTGGGTTGGCATTGGGTCCATAAATGCATGCCACCCTCGTCTGTCTTCGGAAAGGGGTTGGCAAGCTACTGTTCATCCTTCCATATAGACCTCCTCCTCCTCCAAGTCTGGAAGAGTTGCAGCAGCCAGCACCATGGGCCTTGTAGTCTAAGAGAAGGGAAGACATATAAGGCATGCTAGCCAAATTTTCTCAGCCAGGGTGGGAAAAAGAGTGTCTTGAGACTGAGCCACCCCATGGCTGGACATGCCATATTGAAGAGGGGACTGGTTTGTTTTCCATGGCTTCAGAGAGTAGGACTCAAAGCAATGGTTTCAACATTGGAAGAACTTCCTGATGGTTAGAGCTGTCCGGCAGTGGAAGAATCTGCTGCCACAAAAGAGGGTGGTGGGGTCTCCTTCTTTGGAGGTTTTTAAGCAGAGGCTGGATGGCCATCTGTTGTGAGGACTGTGATGGGGGTTCCTGCATGGCAGGGGGTTGGACTAGATGGCCCTTTGAGGTCCCTTCCAACTCTATGTTTCTATGACAGCCACTGGGAGATTATTTTGTGGGTGATTTACACACACACACACACACACAAAATCAGTGTATTTTATCTCCCCCAAAAAGAATCACTTCCAGGGTTTTTTTTCACAATATGTGAAAGATGGCTCAAAGCCTGAACGGATCTCAACCGCCATGGAGGGAGCCTTCGATGTTTGTCATCACTTTGTTAGACCAAAGAGAAGAGTCATACGCTTGCGAATAAAATACAATAAATGCAGTATTTTTCAGTGTCCTAAGGCTACCTTTTTGTTGGACAAACAAAATTGAGGGTCTTATACAAGGAAGCAAGCTGAGGAGAGAGCCTTGGGGTTGCAAAACTGTAATTGTAGGTGGGGAAACTCTTATACACGGGGGCATCTCATAGATGGGGAAATACGGTGACTTTTCCAAGTTCAGGTGGAACTTGAGGAAAGATGGAAGCCGCGAGGAGAAGCAGAGGCATGAGCAGAAAGAGATGGAGCACCAAAGCTTCCCAAAGACGGATGGGAGGATGGTCAAAATATGATTTGTTGATTTGTCTTGGCACCCCGCAGGTTTACCGGAGGGCTAAGCAACCTGCCGTGGATCGCTTGTGTTTGGGAGTGCCAGCCGGAGAGGTGAGGCCGGTGGGTCGTCGGTGTGGCTCAGCCCACAGCGGGATTGGGCCAAAGTTCTCTTGAGTATGGAGGAGCAAAGGACCGTTGGCCTGCGGAGGGTTTTCCTCTGGTCCACAGAGGTCCCGCGTATGGCTTGTGATGGGCAGGCTCCGCCTACATCTCTAAGCCCCTCCCCCGGGATACCAAAAGCCTAGCTCTACTTGGATCCAAAATTACAGGAGTCAGATTTATTCCTCTCCTCCTTGAGATGAGCAAAAAGCATGAGATTTCTACCACCTGTGTGGGAGAGAAAAAAAAGGAGAGAGTAAAATCCTTGTATCCGTTGGGGATCGATTCTGAGCAGATACTGAAAACTGTGGATAATAGGAAATAGTATTTTGATAGTGAGTGCTATACAGAGCACGTTCTCTGGCATCCACTAGTGGCCAAGACTTGGTACTCCATCCTTAAATATATTTATTTATGGGAATTTTCTTTTAATATTTGCTGACCACGGATAAGAGAATCAGTGGATAATGGAAAAAAGTGCCTTACTGTACTCCTGTTTTTATTTATTGCTTCTCTCTTATTTTGTGCTTTACAGCCAGAATCCTATTACAATTGTATTTCTATATTGCCTTTGTCCCTGAATTGGGACCTACGGGGGCTTAGAAGCCTAAGTCCATAAACCGGGAAATGTATTCACTGCTTTGTGGATTCCAGTTCTCGGTTGTACACCCGGATGTATTCCGGTTGTGCGCCCGGTTGCACATCTTGTGGTGCAAACAGGAAACAAAAATAAAGGAAGGGGGGGGGGGTTGATTCGCTTGACCTGTGTAGCATTTTGAGAGAGGGATTTGGCAAGGAGGAGACGACCCTCTCAATATTCGCTTTCCCAGTGTTTTGGTCTCCTGGGCGTGAACGGCGCAGGGAAGACATCGACGTTCAAAATGCTGACCGGAGAGTCCGAGGTGACTTCAGGCAAGGCTTTTCTGAAAGGCTACAGGTCGGTGTTTGGGGGGTTTCCTTGTAGGGTTTTTTTGGGGGGGGGGAACGAGCCAAAAGCTCCGCAGTGGAACACCCTCTTGGAGCATCAAACCCGGCTGGCCCAAATCACGAAAACACATCTGCCTAAGAAGACTATTCAAGGGGAACACATTTTAGGGTGCAACCTTCTCTCTCTGCCTCGGAGCAGTACACAACCAGAAGTGACCCTTCGTGGGATCCCCAATCTGGCCATCTCGTGCCCTCCGTTCCTCCACTTTGCGGTTTCCTAACGTTTATCTCTTTCCCTCCGTTCTGCAAAGTGGCAGACGCTTTTTTCTGCAGCTCTCTTCTGGGTAGGAAAAGTCCAATGCTACAACACGCTGTTGTGTTTTGTTTTTTTTTAAGTTCCAGCCCATTTGCTTTGGCCCCACCAAACCCTCATTCTCGGAAGCTCGCGTAAATTTGAATTTTTGGCTGACAACAAGACAAGGACCTTCCTTGAGGTTTGGAGAGGGTTGCATGCTTGTTGTGAGAGATAGCGGGCAGGGGGAAACAGCCAACATACGAGGGCACTTGGTTTTACTGTTCTGGTTGCCGAGAACACCCCTCTTTGCAGAGTTTAAAAATCATGCACAGCGAAAGAGTTGCAAGCGTGTATTTCAGTTCTTCAAAGAACAAGCCAGGATTTATTTGAAGTCAGTTCCAAAAACAAACAGAGAGCTCTCTCACAAACGCTAACAGCACCCAGCAGAGTAACAGGAAAATGGTAGGAGGAGGAGGAGGAGGAGGAGGCTCAAACATTCCTCCTTAAATACAAAACACAACACATGTGATTACTCTACAGTGAGATCATTCTTTTCAGAATTCTTTCAGTTGCAGTTTGTCAGCGTCTCAGGCTTCAGAAAACCTAGCCGTGTCAGCTTGTTCTCCATCTGTTCACCCACAGCATCCTCCAGGACATCCAGACCGTCCACCAAAACATGGGGTACTGCCCCCAGTTTGATGCCATCAATGACCTGCTGACCGGCAGAGAACACCTGGTCTTCTATTGCCGCTTACGTGGGATTCCCGAGGATGAAATCTCCAGGGTGGGTTTGGAGAGGAAGATCCAATTCGCTATTTATATATTTATTCCCTTTTTTTCCCGGTTCTGCTTTTCTCCTTGGGAGGACCCCAAGCTGCCGATGGGCACTTCAAAACGAGCGCAGCCCGCCACCCCAAACAAAATGGAGACACAAGTATGCCTCCCATAGCACCGCCCGGTTCGGCGCTGTGTTACTGCAGCGCTCTGGCTCTGACAGCCATTCGGTGGTGCTCGAACAAGGGTGTCCCGGTCTACGGAAGGCGGCAGACCAAGCCTCTGAGAGACTTGGGCCTTCATTGATTGGTTTGTTGGTAACTGGTTATCTGTGTACCGGTTTATTAAAATGACCATGTCCGTTCTGTGCAATTGTATCCCAAAGCGTGCCAAACTGGGAATTGGAGCAGGTGCCTAAGCAGGTGATGGAGTGCCAATCTGGCATCTCATTTTTAAAAAAAACCCTCTTGTGTCTCACTCCCCCCCCGCTTGTCCTGTAGGTGGTTAAATGGGTGTTGTCAACACTCGGGCTGATGCAGTATGCGGAAAGACCCGCCGGGCGATACAGTGGTGGCAACAAGCGGAAACTGTCCACGGCCATCGCGCTCATTGGAGATCCGCCTGTTATCTTCCTGGTCAGTCTGGGTTTCCTTTAACGCCAACCTTGGGAGGTAGTATAAGCTCCTCCCAAAAAGGGCTCGGGCCTTGGCAGCTCGGGAAGTTTCTTGATGCAGCGGGGATGCGAACTCAGACCTTGGAAGGCTTAATTTTGACATTAACCTCCGGGTGTTTAAACTTCCACGTTGGGGGTTTGTTTTCAGTTCAAAATAGCCCCAGGAAGTAATACACTTAGGGAAAGAGTTATGGCTGCATGAAAATCCGAAGCTTGTTTTTCCAGTCCAGAGCTCTCACTGCTACACAACACTGTCTGCCTCTTATTATTGACTCTTCTGGGACAAGTATGATAGATGAGCTTTTTTGCCTCCAGGATGAACCGACAACAGGAATGGATCCCCGTGCCAAGAGGTTCTTGTGGAACGCTATCATCAGGGTGATAAAAGATGGAAGATCCGTGGTGCTCACATCCCACAGGTAATCTGGAGAAATAAGAAGGTGATTTGGGGGGGGGGAGAGGTTGGACTACAAATGGTTAGGTGTCTATAAGTCTGGTGCAACTCTCAAAATTGTACTCAAATCATTTCCAAAATGTAGCCGGACTCTCTGTCAACCCGCAACTGTCGTAGAAGCATCAGATATAAATCGAGGGAAATTCTGAATATTTAGTGCCAGTGTTCCATGGAAGAGTAGAAGTTCCTGTGTCTATTGTCTGTTCTGTGTGGCAACGAACAACCCTGAATGTGAACGGGGCAGGATGTGGGGTTTGAAACACAGCGGGGGCCCAGAACTGATTACGGTGGGGAAATACCGGTGAACCACAAGCAACTGCGATCACTTTTGCAGTTTAGTTCTAAAGCAAATACTAAAGTGTATTATTTATTTGGACTCATACAAGGAGAGAGTTTGAATATTCTCTTGGGGTCATTGAGGAGGTCTCTTCTCGGGAGCTTATCCTGCTTTTCAGGTAGGACCAAATTGTCCTAACCTTGGAAGTCCGGAATATGTCCACTCCTTGCTTCACTGACTGCGCCGGGCAGAAATGATACAGGTGCAGGTTCTAATGTCACTTTCTTGAAAAGCCACATGATGGACATTCAAAGTCCTGAAGAAGGAGAAATCACACTGTACTCTCAAAGGCTTTCACAGCCGTGATCCGATCGTGGTTGTGAGTTTTGGGGGGTTTGGCCATGTTCTGGAAGTTTGGGGGCCAGCCGTGTTTTCTTTCCGCAAGCACACTATTTATCTACTGCATCGTTGTCTCTCTCTTTTTTTTCATCCAGCATGGAAGAGTGTGAGGCCCTGTGCACGCGGATGGCCATCATGGTGAACGGGCGTTTCCGGTGTCTTGGCAGCGTGCAACATCTAAAGAACAAGTAATCTTTATACTCTTCGGGTATAGGATCCATTGGAGGGGAGGGAGTTGAGGCATCATGAGCATATGGAACTCTCTGCCATGAGATAGTGCGATGAGCCAGCACTCAAATTTCCCCACCATCTTGGCTGTTTTTCAATTGCTTGTTCGTGCTTGGGTTTGTCTTGCACTCTTAAATGTGAGTTGCGCCGTTTGCGTGGATTTGGTGTGGTTTGCACAGTTTGATGCTGTTGGTTATTGTTTTGTCATGTTGTGTACCGACCACACTGGCCTTTGAAGCCAGACAGGTGGCTTATCAATCAATCAATCAGTCAGTCAGCTAACCAACCAACCAATCAATCAGCCAACCGGCCAGCCAAACAAACAAACAAACAAACAAACAAACAGCCAACCAAACAACCAATCAGAGGACATTCCTTCCCCTTCCATCTTTCCTTCTCCTCCTTTCACCTTTTTCCCTCCCCATCTGTTTCGTTTTCTTTTCCACCCCTTCCTGTCGTCATTTTTCATTCCCCCTTTTTATCCTTCCCAAACAAACCCACCCCATCCAACGTCTTCATCTAGGTTCGGCGACGGATACACCGTTATTCTCCGGGTCTCCGGGGCCAATCCAGACCTGGGTCCTGTAGAGAAATTCATCCGGGACTCCTTTCCCGGCATTGTCCTCAAGGAAAAACACCACTCCACCCTCCATTACCAGCTTCCTTCCCGTGGCTGTTCCCTGGCCAAAATTTTCGGGGTCCTCGCAGCTCACTGGAGTGACTACCACATAGAAGACTATTCCGTGTCACAAACCACCCTTGACCAGGTAAGCCCAGGGCTATCATGTGTTTTTAAGGTCTCATTTGACCGAGGATCCAGCCACACACTTCCCCATTAAATTCAAATTATTCCAAAATTGGATTTTACTTTTTTAGTAATTATAAGGACTCATAACTTTACACAGTTCCTTGCCTCCTAGTGTAGTACACCCCCTCTGAGGTGATATGCCCGATTCTTGATAAAGGAACATCAGGCCCTTACATGTTTATAGGTATTGGTCACGATGAGGCATCTAGAGATAAAGTGACTGGTACAAAGTTATTGAATCAAAGGAAAACCCAACCCCCACACAAAAATGATCAAGAACCATAAATGAGGCACCATGAAAGAATGGGGAAATTGGAACAGAAACCACTTATTCAAGCACTGATGACACCCTTGTACCCACAGATTCACTTATCTGTCATCTGGACATATCAAAAATACTGAAAAATCCCAGAAATATATATTTCCATGATGTAATGACCAGAAATGGACACTAAGGGGTGCCAGAGACCATGGAATGAATAGGGTTTGCTATTATCCACCGCTTTTAGCATCCACAGGGGGACTTTGGAACCATTTCCCCATAGATATGAGGGTCCTTCTATATTTAATTGTATGAAACCATTTGCCCACTCACTCATTACTGAATTGTTCATATACCACCTTCCCCTTCATGGGGACCCATGGCGACCCCAAAACAATTTAAATAACATCATTTAAAACAGCAGCAATTGACCCTACACATATCCCTTCTTTACTGATGTAAAATTGGCTGCAATAAGACCCCTGTATCTACAGGAGGATAAGCACAGATCCTCCCTGCAGATGGTAAAAAACATGGATTGTAGCAAACATTATCACCATAGGTCTGTGGAAATTCTCAGCTGTCAAGGTGAGGTTATCCGGGAGTGGAGTGGTGGCCACCGGACTAATTTTCTTGTGGTACCGAAACATTTAGCTGCTTATCCAAGTAGTAGCTAGTATATCAACTATTCTGCATAGTGTGGTCTCTGTCTCCCTCCAGTGGCCAGTGCCAGTAACTTCATCTTGAGAAATATGCATTTCGGAGATTTTTCTTTGAATATTTTCAGACTGTGGGTAAGTGAATCGATGCGACACTGATCCCCCGGAGACGGCAGTCCGACTGTATTTGCATTGCAGTATCCATATCACTTTGCTGTTTTCGGGATCCGTTTGTGCATGTACACTTTCCCCGCGATAGGGGTTTGTTAGAAAAATGCGTGACTGTATCTTCTGTGCTTCTTTTCTACCCATCGGTAAGGTATTTGTCCATTTCGCCAAAGACCAAAGTGAGGAAGGCCAACGGGGTGAAGATGCACCAGCCGAAACCCACCTGGAAGGCCCCACCCGCCCTTGGAGGAGCATTTGGGGTTTTTTGGAGAACAAGGACACGCAAGAGACCAGGGTGTGAGGAGACAGGAGGACAGTGACTCTGACGGACCATGTAGGGGACATTTGGCCAATGTATCGGTATCTCTTGAAGCTGGATTTGATCTTGACCTTTTTTCTCCGCATCGGCCTTCTCGAAAGCAATGCATGTGAGAGAGGGAGGTTTAGGTATTATAAGCGGTTATTGGCGGATTGTCAGAACTCTCCGGTAGAATTCCGTTTGCCCACAGGTTTCCTCTTCCTGATCTTCTTTTGGTATCCCTGTGGCTTTTTGCCAGCTGGGACCTTTTATGTTTATCTCGTTTGCTCAAGGGGCTCAGTCCATTGCTATTCTCGACCATGCCTCGTGGGGGGGGGGTCTCAATCTGAGCTGTGTTCCCTGTTTCCGTGGTTTCTGGGAGCTGGGCAAACTACAACGCTCCTCCTCCCCAGCTATGGGGATGGGAGGTGTAATCCATCCATTTATATGTAGCCCAGCGTTTTAGGAAAGGAAGGATAAGAGAACCCTTTGGTAGCATTCCGTGGAAAACCAATTGCTCAGGTACAAAAGGAAAATGCACTTTATTTCTGGCTGCTCTCATCTGAACCCTCTCCCTCTCCATTTTGGTGATGATGCACTGAGTCCTCACACTCCCAGACAGTTGGTGAATATACAACCCTGAAACTCCAAGGGTGCAAAATAATGCACATTCATGGACTCTTCGCCTTGTGCTCAACAGGATCTGGGTTGAACCTCACTCAGCCACGTGGCTCCGCATAGCACTGATGGGTCCATGCCTGTGACACCACCTTCCCCTCCTCGCCAGTGGCGAGCGGCAGTTCCGACGTCCCCGAGGGGCACTTGCAGTCCACAATCGGCTCTCCGGAGCAATGAAACTTCTTTTCCAAAAAGGGAAAAAGTTTAAGCCCTCCAGAGAGCTTGGGTGGAGGTCAGAGAAAACACAGAGCAGATCTCTGAACTGGTGTTTGCAGAGCTGCACTTTTTAAAAAAATGTGTGCGCCCCCCCCTTTGCTTCTCTTCTTTTCCTTTTAAGAAAAGTAAGACAGGTTGTGAATGTACACTCATGCACTTTTAAGACCGGAGCGAGGGAAGCTGCTTAGCTGTCAGACGTGGGAAGAAAGATAGACAGCCATGCTGTTTCTTTGATCTGGAGGCGTGCGATGCTGAGCTGAAGCTTGTAAGAAATGCACACTTTCTTTCTTTCTTTCTTTCTTTCTTTCTTTCTTTCTTTCTTTCTTTCTTTCTTTCTTTCTTTCTTTCTTTCTTTCTTTCTTCTTGCTTCCATTCTTCCTATACTCCTCCTTATTCTTCCTATCCTCCTCTTTATTATTTCTTTTTCTTTCTTTCTTTCTTTCTTTCTTTCTTTCTTTCTTTCTTTCTTTCTTTCTTTCTTTCTTCCTTCCTTCCTTCCTTCCTTCCTTCCTTCCTTCCTTCCTTCCTTCTATCCATCATCAGCTCCTTCCTTTCTTCCTTCTAGCCATCATAAACTTCCTTCCTTTTATCCATCATCATAATCATCTCCTTCCTTCCTTCCTTCCTTCCTTCCTTCCTTCCTTCCTTACTTACTTACTTACTTACTTACTTACTTCCACTCATGCATCATCCCATTTCATAGCCATGTTTTTCTCTTCCACGCTGTAGACCAAACTGGACGCTTTGGGCGTCTGCTTTTCTCAATGTCAAAATTTTAAACCCCTGGCCGCAGCAGCGTCTGACGACTACGCGCCATCCGGCGGTCTCCGTGGAGAAGGAGCCGAAATCCACTCCACCCAGAGACCTAGTTGGGTGGGGTGAGGGTGAGGGGGCTGGATCTGTCCCTTTGCACCCTCCACCGTGACAGCCTCCGCTTTCCCTCACTCGCTACCTGTTGCGTCTTCTCGGTGCTGCCGAGCCGGGGAAGCCGGTTTGCATGGCAACGCCGCATCGTGCAAATAAACCTTGCATTCTACAACGGCATGGCGGTGTGGTTGTTTCTCTTTTCTTTCTCCTGGGTTAGGAAAGAGGGCCCGGATCGGGGTTGACGGGAACCCCCCTCCTGTTTCTTCCATTGTGCTGGGAGGATCGCCTCGTGCCCCCTGCCGCCTCTTCCTCTGCAGATTGGGGGGGGGGGTCCCTCTTGCCCCCCACTGTTACTCCTTGCAGGAGGAGCAAGGAGGATTAAAACCCCTCCCCACCCCTCTTTTCCCATTGGGCACTGGAGTTGGTTTTGCCCCATAACTCCCCCCCCCCCCAACTCCCGTCTTTGGCTAGCTCTCCCAGCAAAGGGTCCAAGACATTTCCCCTCCGTGCCGGTGCCAGCCAGGACCTGCCGGGTGTTTATCCTTCCTCCTTGCCTAAAATCCTCATCTCAGTCCTCCCCTCTCTGTTTTCCCTTTGAAGCAAGGTCGGGGGGGGGAAGAGGGGGGGTCTTTTTGGTGGGGGTGCCAGGGGACCCCCGGTGTCCCAGGGCACTGACCACGGGTCACAGAAGGGGGACTAAACGCTTATTTTCCCCACTGTCCGCACGATGGAGAGGACCGTCTTCAACTCATCCCACAGCAAGGAAGAAATCCAGCCCCTTCATTACCTAAGGTAAGTGCTGAGGTTGCCATGTTTTCCTTCCCAGACAGGTGCCTGCGCTCCTTAGCAGGGCAGAAGAACCAGGAGATATAGATCCCTAGCCAAGCCTCTCCGGGGCTGTCCCAACCGCCTGAAGATACCATCCCGGTTGAACTTCTGCCCCCTCACCGTCCAAACAAACCCCGCTTGGGTTATTCTATCCCGAGCCCTCAGTGGTGCGTGACGAAGCAATGGGTCCAGGCTGGAGGGCCTCCCGAGGGCAGGACGGTGGGCAAAGGGGTGAACTCATTTTCCCCTCCCCAAGAGGACGAATCGGATCAAAACATGGGGAGGACAGCTGCCGGGCCTCCGAAAGGCAGATGGGCATGGAAACATAAGTTTGACCTTGATCCTTCCTTGGTTGTCTATCAACAGTGTTGTTGTTTTTAAAACAATAATTATTTTTATTGCCAAACCTGTGATTTTATGGTAGTGTTCTGCTATTTACCTGCTGTTTACCTGGATGGTTTTGGAAATGTGTGATATTTCTTGTACTGGATTTTGATGGGCTGCCCAGTGGGTGGGATATAAATCCATGAGCAGAAGCCGTCTGGTTATTTTAAAAAGGTGGGTTTTTTTTGTGGATCGCAGAGGGAAAAGCCAAGTGCTTACAGTCTGCAACTGTCTTCTCAGTCCTTGATGGGGGTGTGGAGTTATATGTCTGTCATTCTATCTGGAGAGAGAGAGAGAGAGAGAATGAAAATTAGAGCAGGACAGGGCTTATCTAAATGAGTAAGTCCAGGAACGAATCAAACCAGAACTCTCTCCAGGTTGAAACCGAGGTGATCTTTGGGCCATAAGAGACTGTCATACTAGCAGAGGCCGCAGGGAAAGAGGAAGTGCCGAGGTTAGATGGACGGACTCCCTCAAAGAATCCACGACTTTTGCATGTGGTGGAGAACGGGGCGTTTTGGAGGTGGTTCATTCACGGGGGTCGCCGTGAGCCGGAGGCACCCTGGCGGCACAACAGCTGTTTAGAAATTCAGTAGAACCCCCTGTATCCATGAGAGAGGAATCCCAGCCCCTTGTGGATGCTGAAATCTGCGGATAATAGCAAATGCTAAATCTATAGTATAGTAAAGGGAGAAAAGATACCCCCAGATTTTAAAAAAACATGCATTACCAGAACCAGCCACTGGATACCATGCTATCTATAATGTTTTCAGACTGCGGATACTGAATCCGCGGATACAGGGGTCCTACTGTGACCCATATCGGATACAGGGAATGAAGTAAGGAAACCGGTCGACATCTGTCTTCCTTCCAAATAATTAGGGGTTAGGGTTCAAGCGGAGCTCAGAGTATGGGACGTCGGGCCGGTTGTACGAAGACAGAGCCCACCTCGCAGGTTCGTTGTGCAGGCGAAACAGATGGGAGGGGGACCTGTTTATGAGACGTTGCACTGAACAACACGTTTTTGCTATGGGGGAAATACAGGTTTTCGGGTCCTGTGTGTGGGGGGGGGAGTGTCAGTCCTGATCCGGCCGTGGCATTGACTTCAGAGTTGGGGCGGGGGGGGGCTGACCCCATTGGTGTCAAGACGCTTCATTGCCAACCTCCTTGCATCGTGTCTCTCATCGGCATGTCTGCTCAGATCCGGGTCTCCATCAAGGCCGGGTCACCATGGCGACTGCGAAGCCAGCGCTCCATCCCTGAATGCAGTGTGACACAACTCCGGGGTGTGTGTGTGGAAGGAGTAGCATTCCCTTCTGATAATTCCCTTAATTATTTTTAAAGGGGGGGGTTGCTGGGGCCGTCCCAGGAGAATCTGCGGCCCGAGGGCAGGCCCCAAAGGCCACCCTGGCCAAAAAAATTAATTAATTAAAAATCCAAAGTTCGAATCTTGCAAACTTAGACGTTTTAATGTACAAGGGAGAAAAAATATACACCAAATAATTCTTCAAAGCTGGATGCAAAGCTACAGTTATTAACAAATTAAAGAACTTCTGGATAGCTCCAGGCTTGAGTTCTCTGCAGAAGACTGCCAGGTTGTGGGCTCTCTCTTTTTGAACTTGTCAAGCACAAGACAAGAAATCTTACTTTAGAGTCGTGTGTGTTTGTGTGTGTGTGTGAGAGAGAGAGACCGAATCCAGCCAATGTATCACCACTGTATTATTTGGGGTCTCTCTGGAATAACAACGAAGCCACCGTCTCCTTCCGCGCCACCACCCCTGGCTCTCCGCCCTGGATCTGTTCGTGGGTTGTCGTATTGTTCAAAGCGGGCCCATGCTCTTTGCTACGGTTCCTTTGGCAACGGCGTCAAAGGCCATAGAAAACTGGAATTTCTTGTGTTTGGAGAGTCTCTTTCAGCGCTTTCTTTACAGCGTTGGGTTGTGGGATTTTTTGCTCCCTCGTTCGTTGGCATTCGAGCCCCGGAATCAAATTTCTTGTCCCGAATCGACGGGATTTGCGTCGATTCGCAATTTGCTGTTTCTCGGTGGGTTCGTGAAGTCTGCTCTCGTGGGGACACCGATGTGGATCTGAGGCCTATATCAGGAGTGGGCAAAATAAGCCATTAGGCTATAAGTGGCCTGCTTGGAGGGGGGGTGGTTTTCCCAGCCCCCCCTTTCTTTTGCGAACTGCTAAAAAAAATGTGAATTGATCATCCTGGAAGCTGTCCAGGAAAGATAACACACACTCCCTCCCACCCCCACCCCCGGAAAAAAAGGGCAGAAATTGGGCCATGTTAAAAACAAACTCTCCCCCACCACCATCAGAACCACCCCTGGGGGGAAAAGGAAGAATTTGGGCAAGTCACGAATCGAGGCTAAATAAGTCTTGTGGGGGGGTGGGGAGACCTAAGTTCAAGCCAAGTCACTGGCGAAACTTGGTTCCAACTTGGTAGCCTGTCGTCAAAGGGCTTTTGCTGCCGAAGACACAACAACGGCCCCATGGCGTTGAGGATGTAATGACAACAACAATTTGTTCCGAAGACCCTTTTCGCACACTTGGCTTTTGAAAGGCCAACCTCTCTCTCTCTCTCTCTCTCTCTCTCTCTCTCTCTCTCTCTCTCTCTCTCTCTCTCTCTCTCTCTCTCTCTTTCTCTGGGGAGGGCAGCTTTTTGGACAAACAGCCTGCCCCGCAGCCAAGAACAACCGAGCCGTCGGTCCCGGTAGGTTCTCCCAGACCGGCATCCTTGAAAAGCTGTTTTTCTCATCTTCTGGGCCACGTATGTGAGCCATTACCGCCCCGGGGGCCCAAGCCTCCTGCCCACATCTATGCCGCCTCTGTCCTTCCAAGCTTGTTCCGGGGGAGGCCACGCCAAGGACCGAACAAACGGGGGCATTGTCTCGCATGCCTGTGGCACGGCCCGATGGCGTCCGTCCACCCCGCGAAGGAACAGGCAGAGATGACCGCACGGCGGAGCGAAGGAGACCACCGCTTCCACCTTATTGTCTCAACAGGGTTTATCCTTTCTACACCCTGAAAAATGTCTCACTGTCTTTTAAAAGTCCGGGACTGGGTGTCTTCAAAGGCTCTGCACGCCACTGGAAGGCCTAGGAGAGAGATTTGATTCAGACCATTGGTTTTTTTTGGGGGGGGGGGGGGGACACAATACGCACAGAGAGAGACAACTAGTTTCCAAATTCTTTGGTGGAAGCAAACACCCACATCCTGAAAAAGAAAAAGCAGGCCTCCAGATCCATACCTGAAACTTTGACACTGCCGTTCGGAGCTCTGGAAACGTGGGCACCTCAGAAATAGGTCTGCATTGGGGGGGGGGGGTAGTTTGGTTTTAAAGGAATTTTTCTGTCCCTGTGTTGGGTGGGGGTGTTTTGAAAGCCCTTCCGAGGGGGGGGGGGTGGCCCGGCCTGTTGTTGGCGAATGTCAATACCTTAGTTCTGCTTATAAAAGCGGAGGTCTAGGCAAATGGATGTTTCTGGAGTAGAAGGATGGTGACGGTTTTTGACCTGTTCTCCCCCCTTCCCTGCGCCCTGCTTCCATTGCAGTAGAGCAGAAGCCAGAGCCATCGAGAAGGATCTTGTGGAGGAATTTAGATTTGGACCCCAGCAGCTGATTGAAATCTGGGGCCACGCTTGTGCCACGGCCGTGACCAAGGTGAGTGCCTCGAACCTGGGGCGAGGACCCTCAGAGATGCCAAAGAACCATGCCTTTCAATTACATCAAGGAGCCTGCCTCTGGAGTCTTAATATCTGCAGTTTCCTTAGCCACATTCCCAGGAATAGTAAAAGAAAAAGAACAAAAACAGAAATGCGTGTTTTCACAATGTAGTTACCAGAACTGGCCATTAGAGGGCGCCAGAGACCGTGCAATGCATAGGGTTCGCTATAAAATATACACAGTACCTTTTCTTGATGTCATGTCCAGAACTGGCCAGAAGAGGAAGGCAAAAACCATGCAATGCATAACATTGCTATTGTTTGCTATTATCCGCGGTTTTCAGCATCTGTGGGGGGTGGGGTGGGAAACAGACCCTCAGCAAATACAGGGTACAACGGCATTTGGTTTTGGTATGTGGAGGCTCATGGTTCTGGTTCGGGGGGTGGGGGTCCAGAATCCATGTCGGGTTTTCATTTACACTGTATGGGGAGCTCTCCAAGGTGCTGAAGCCTATCCAAGGTCCACCCTCTCCGATGCCATTGCAGCAAAGAGCAGAGTAAAACCTGGCGTGGATTGACAGCCCCTCTGGAATTGGAGTCAGGCCCTAACTTCCATTTCAAAGCCTGCCCGCCTTTAAGGGGAGCGCAATTCTGGTGCCTCAAAGGCCTTTGCTCCTGCAAGCAGGACTCCTGGAAAGGAGAGTGATGAGATTTATAGTCCCCACAATACAAAGCGTTCCAATTAGAAGCTATTGGATTGGACACAGAAAATCGCATTTTCTTTATAAATGCTAATCCCCATTGTCTGATAAAATGGGATCAACCTGATTTAGGACATTTGCCCTACATCCCAGGAACAGTCAGAGTGGGGGGGAGACAGTTCCAACCATCCCATCACCCCTGTTCTCCATATAGATGGGTGGGTTGTGGGCTTTGTAGTCCAAGGGTCTGGAGGAGACGTTAAGGTGTGGAATTCAGGTTGTCATTGGCTTCAAACCACTGTGAAAAGAACTACCCTGGCAGGCTTTTGATTTATAGGGAGGGGGCTGTTAATTTTTGGATGCTATGCTGTTCACCGCAGAATCTTTTAGGGACGTGATCCCATCTGTTCCACCCCAGAAAATAAGAAAGCTGCCTTCCCCGGCCAGCTTTTACATCCCATTAATTTTCCACTTGGCTTCGGCGTCCATTAGAATACCGAGCAGTTTGCTTTGGGCGCGGACGGCTTCAAGGCTCGTTTTTCAAATGCCTGCGGGTGTTTGCCCAGTGCCGCCACCTGAAGCCGGGAAAAGACATTATATGTAGCCTGTTATTAGTGCCGAAGGCACGTTTGTGGGTTGTTCAGCCGCCCTTTCTGTGTTTGTGGGGTCGAGGTCAAGCTTGCAGGCTTGGTAACCCACCCAGGGACATCGAGAAATAGTTTAATAGTTAATAGCATTTAATAGTTTAATAGTTATTTAATATATTAGTTAATATTTTAATAGTTAATAGTATTTAATAGTTTAATGAATCACAGAAGGGACCATGAAAACTTTTCCGGGCAATCTTCTATCAATGGAACCGGTCTGGCTCTCCTTACAGGTTTTCCCCCGTCGGTCTCTCCTGAAGAAGCAGCCGACGCTCCTGGTGGTGTGCGGCTGCGAACAGATGGAGCCATCGGCCTGGCCTGCGCCCGGCACTTGCGTGTGTTCGTACGTATCTGCCCTTTGCATGACGAGCGCCGTTCCACCTTGGTTCCGTTTCTAAGGCGGTTGCTTCACGTCCTTCCTCGTTCCGAGATTACGTTCGTTTCATGATAACGTCGTTCGCGGTCACGTGGTCTTGTCCCGGTTCTGTCCCTGTTTCCGTTTACCCACGGGTGTGATTGATGGTATCGTGACAACTGTTACTTCACGTCTTGTTTCGTGACAATATCTGTACTTCCCCGCCTTCATTTCCCTTCTTCTTTTTTTGGTCCAACCTTCCATTTTTTGATATTTCGATTCTCCGTAACTTTGCCTTTCATGTGTTAAGCAGCAAAGTTCAAGGTTTTATGCCTTCTTCCCTCTCTGCGATGCATTGTTTACGCCATCGGGATTGTATTGGAGAATGCAACTTTGCACTCCTGCCACTAGATGGAGAATGCGTAGGTTGCGTGATGAGCCTTACTTCACGGGCACTTGTCTCGAAACAGGAACCGAGGCAAGAGAATTCCCGAGGTCAGGGAGAGGTATGGTTCATCATGCTTAAAGTCAGGACGAGATTTTGCCATCACGCAATGGATGTGGAGTAACATTTTCTCGTACTGATCCCAAGCGTGACCGTGAACCACAATGAGAGGGATGTGAAGTAACCGTCTAAGCTCCCCTGGAACTAGGATGTTGCTTTTGAGTTCGCCTTTGGACTTAAAGTTCCATCACCCTTGCCCGCCTTTGACCACCGAGGTGGTGGCGATTAGACTCTACCCCGCTGGAGGTATTGCAGTTGGCGATGATGGAGGTTGTAGTCCAAGCCCTCTGGAGGGGGCCCTCCAAAGCACAGCAAAGACTCTGATCCACAACGCCTTGCCCCTTAGCCTGGCTGGCAGCCTATCTGTGCAGGGGACAACCATGGCCACCCTTCCCAGCTGCCTGGTGGATGATGGGAGGGGTAGTTTCCTTGCAACCCAGCCTTCCCAATAGTTTTGAAAGCAGCAATCTAACAGGAAGGAAACATAGGTATGAGCAGGGCTAAATCATCACATACCTCCGGTTTCCCCTTTCAGGAATACGAACCAACTATTTTCTACCCAAAGAGGTCTTCAAACGCGCTGTATCGCGATTTCACCACGCAGTGCGAGAAGATGGACATTCCGTTCCTTTCCTACCTGCCGACAGAGGTGAGCAGAGAGGGAAAAAACCATGAAAGCTCTCTCTCTTTGGGCTTTTTCTTCCAGTCTTCATTCTCCTTTAAACTTCCCACTTTTGGGTTGTTGTTGCAAAACCCACATCCCGCTTGAGACATTAATCTATGCTTAAAACCTTTAAGATGTACAGCTCCCAAACAGATATTTGAGGAACCCCCAAACTACATTTCTAGAATTTATTTATTTATTTATTTATTTATTTATTTATTTATTTATTTATTTATTTATTATCAATAATTAAATTGAAGGAAGGAAGGAAGGAAGGAACCGGTGATTGATAGAAGGAAGGAAGGAAGGAAGGAAAGAAGGAAGGAAGGAAATAAATGAGTAAATAAATTACCCACCCCCTGGGATCCCCCTGTCCAGCAAAAAATAAAAGGGGGGGATTGAGGGGTTGGGGAGGGAAGATCTGGTCTACAGCCGCGTATTACTCTCTCTTCCCTTTGCCGGTAGGTTCAGTTAATCAGCGACGCCTACAACCTTGTGGTGGACGCCATCCTTGGCGTGGAGTCCACCCCCGGGGAAGTGCTCGAACCGTATGGCACCATCCTGGCCACCCTCAAGCAGGTCCAGATTCCTCTTGTCAGTTTGGACGTCCCGTCTGGTATGTCATGGGCTGAAGGAAGGAGGGGAGGAAGGGAGGAAGGGAGGGAGGGAGGAAGGAAGCAAGGAAGCAAGGAGCTGATGATGGATGGAAGGAAGGAAGGAACTGATGATGGCTAGAAGGAAGGAAGGAAATTGATGATGGATGGATGGATGGATGGATGGATGGATGGATGGATGGATGGATGGAAGGAAGGAAGGAAGGAAGGAAGCTGATGAAGGAAGGAAGCAAGCAAGCAAGCAGGAAGGAAGGAGTTGATGATGGATGGATGGAAGGAAGGAAGTGCTTTTTTATTCTAGTGAAACTGGAGTTCTTTAACAGGTGGACCGATGGGGTGTCAGCTGCAAAAGACGGAGAATGAAGGTGCAACACCAGTGCACGTGGGAAGCGCAAGTGATGTGCTAGGAAGCATAAGACACACACACACCCGCCTGGCTTCCCATTTCCACCTTGGTAGCCCCACTTCAACTCGGCCGGGTCATTCACAGCCTTGTTTGTGTGACCGCCTGGGGCCGAATCTCACCTCTGGAGGGCGCCGTCTCTCTCTCTCCGAGAGGTCCCTTCGGGGCGACTGTCCTCCGCCGGCATCGTGTTTCCATTGACGGAGACATGAGCTCATGCTCAAACGCGCCGTGCTGTGTCTCAGGCGGTGCGAATGAGACCGAGTGCGTGCAGGGCCTGGTTTCACCATCAAGGGAAGGAATGTGTGGAGTCAGAAGCAAGGGAGGGAAGGCGGCCCGTTTTGACTCGCCCCTTGGCATGCTCGGGCCGGCCAAAGTTTATGAGCACAACAGCGAAGTCTGATTCTGAAAGGCGTTCTTAAAATCTCAAAGTGGAGCAACTGGTGTGGACAAGATGAAGGAGACCACCTTCTTGTCTTCCTGGTGACGTGGATTGAGAACCATGAGGACTAGTCTCTTTCTAAAACCTTTCGGCTTCTTTAGGAGCCCAGCACTCAGAATGCACCAGCGGTGACGAACCTTCCGCCCTCCAGATGTTTTGGACCACAACTCCCACCATCCTTTTCCGTTGGCAATCTAGACTTGGAATTCTGGGAGTTGTGGTCCAAAACATCTGGAGGGTGGAAGTTTCGCCACCACTGGAATATACCAAATAAAGTTCTGGGCAGAGGTTCAATCCCCCAGATAACTAAATTTTGCTGGCCTGGGTCAGGATCCTCCATGGCCTTCTCTATTTGTTGTCCCGGTGTGGTTCCTGGGAGTTGTAGTTTCCGTGCCGTGAAGCTGTGTGGGAAACACCGCTCAAAGTGTCGTTTGGGGTGCTGTTAAGTCCCCGTGGCGTACCACGGACGGGCAGGCCCCTGAAAGGGTGGAGTGCTGGAAATTCAGGCCGTGGTTTCTTTGAGCGAGTGGATCCTCTCATCTTCTGTATTCCTCTTTCCCCGCTCTCTTCCGCTTTTTGCCTTCCGGGGCGAAATTCGAGGTCTGTGGCATAATTTCTGTATTTTTCGCTCTCTCTCTCTCCTTTTCTCTTTCTAGGGTGGGACGTTGAGACCGGCAGCAGTGATGGCATCAGCCCGGACGTCCTCGTCTCCTTGGTGGCCCCGAAACAGTGCGCCACCCGGTTCATGGGCAAACACCACCTGGTCGCCGGGCGCTTCCTCCCGTACGACCTGCAGAAGAAATTCGAACTCAATCTGCCGGAATATCCCGGCACAGATTGTGTCGTTTCTCTCTAAGGGGCCGGAAGGCGTCAAATCCACCCGTCAACCGTTGGCATCAAATAGCAAGATGGGCCAACCTCCAACCCCCACAGAAAAAAGCATATTAACAAAAAAAAAAAACTTTCCGTTGACTTCACAAGACCTATCGCGTAGCAGAAGGCTATGATTGTGTCATTTCGTATATTGTCTTTAAACAAAGCAAACCAGCCCCAGAGAGGTATTTTGGAAAAGCTGCTTACACCCTTTCCACCAAACAAAGTTGCGTTTACACAACAGGAAAGGCCCTTTTAAACGGCTTCTGTGCTCTGCATTGAAATTTTAACTTCATTATTTCGGCATCAGGGGGAAAGCTGTGTTCCTTCCTCAGGATGTATTTCCCTACCACCACCCCTCCATGGTAGGGAACCTTTTTCCTCCGTAATCTAATTTTTTAAATTTTATTTCCTCAGGTCCAGCTGACGTGGTAGCTGAGCAGAAGGGCGAGATTTGTCTGAGGTTACTTTGGAAAACAAAGTCATTTCAGATGATCGCGTCGCTCGTCCCGGAATTCAAAAAGTAACTTGGCACTTGCCAACTACTTTTTAATTGTTTTCCTTTTGAAATGAACCAGTAAAGCTAGGACAAGAGTGACAGGAGATAAAATCCATCCTCCTGGTTTGCGAACATTTTACAAAAGCAGCATGGCTTAAAATAAATCCAAATGGGATTAAGAAACTCCCCACGGGAATACATGTGTTCTAGAATATTTGACACCTAGGACCCCCTTTCGCCACCAAGTCAGTATCTGCTGATTCACTTAGAGACAGCCTGAACATATTAGAAATAGAGGGACCCCCGTATCCACTGATTCATTATCCACTGATTCAGTTATGCATGGTTGGCAGAGGGGAAAAAATTAAATAATTCAGCAGCCACAAAGCAAGCTACTGTCACAAACAGCAGCCGTAAAGCAAGCTACTGTCAGGAAACAGCAGTTTTGGGGTGGGTGGGCAGGCGTTCTCTCTTATCCACGGTTTTCATTATCCACAGGAAGGCCTGGAACCAATCCCCAGCGGATACCGGGGTTCTACTGTATGAAAAGGAAAATCCTTTCTATAGATGAAGTTACCAGAACAGGCCACTGGACGGAGCCAGAGACCATGCTATGTGTAATTTTTGCTATTGAAATAGCACTGGCTATTATACGCATGTCTCGGTATCTGCAGGGGGGTTCTGAATTAATGCATTTCATTTCAGGTATGTGTCATTGCCCTTTGCCCTTTTATAACCCACTTAGGGCCCCAGGCAGGGACTAGAAACAGAAGGGATCTGATGAACAAAGAACGGCGCAGTGAGGGGGATTTGAAGCGAAGCCTCGAGAGAGCCGGGTTTGAATCCCCACGTAGCTGTGGAAATTTCCTTGCAGTGGGCAGTCTTGGTTTTACCACTCTGTAAATAGCCGTCATTCCTTATTAGGAGTGCAATAAATTAGATGCAAGTTTGGGGCACATAACCATTGCACGGAATTGCTTTTTTTGGGGGGGGGGTTCCCCTTACTCCACCCTGCAGCATCTGAACCCCTGCATCCTGATTCAGCCTCGGATGGGGGTCCTCTCCCCCAGTCCCTTCTCACAAAGCCACACCGCGAGGGGCTTTAAATTTGAGATAAATGAGCATCCTTGTGCATGGCTGGATGCGAGATTCAGCAGAGACGGGGCGACACGCGCTCGCCGTTCCCACCCGGAAAGCTTCGGAAGACAGAGGCGAAGGGAGCACATCCGTGGACGTGGTGCGCGTGGCATAAAGCCGGGGAGGTGAATGTGTTTTAAAGACCCCCACCAAAAGAAAATTCCTAGCTTGTTTTTTTTAAACAGGAGACATCCTATTTATTTCAAGCTGGGGCCTTTGAGATTTTCAGCCCTTGGGGGCTTCTATTGGGGTCGGTGGGTTAGGAGGGGTAGTTTTCTTAGTTGACCTTTTGTTTTCGCTTGCCAGGACTCGGGAACAATCCAACGCTGTATGAGAAAGAGACGGGGGGGGAGAGAGGACTGAAAGGAGAGCTTTAACACACAAATGTACAGGGTGGGTGGGTGTGCACGCATAGAAAAATAGGTACACTATGTCCCCCGGGGCATCCTGAGAGATTTCCGGATATTGAAGGAGAAGAGAAGCTCATCACTTTTTCAACTTTTGCACTCCATCCCGAGAGAAAAGGTAGGAGAGGTCAGATAGGGGAATCGGGCCGGCTGGGCTGGAGATTTTATCCCCTATGGGTTTGAATGAAGAAATAGACTTTTTACCATTCATATAAGTTTTGGTCAAGGCTACAGCTACAAATGGATTTCACTTGAATGCTACACCAGCTGGGTAACCTTACCAGCAATTATAAAAGTCTTCAGCTGTAGCTAAGAACAGCCTGAGAAGCAAGACATTAAACTGTCTCCAGAGTTTCTTTGAGCACAGGTTAGTGGTGTGCATTGTAGTATAATATTGTAGTTATGTTGAACAAAAATAGTTTTGTACCCTACTAAACAATGAAGTGAGAATACTAAGAAAGATAAGAGTATGTTTGGCAACAAGTGGAACACAGAGATAAATGCCCGAAAATTCAGCTTTAGATAAGATGTTTGGAAATAGTTGTGGACAACACCCACATACATGCAAGCAGATGTATGATACCCTATATATGGAAATAGTGGGGCAAACAGTAAAATACCCATGTATCTGCTATCATCACTTCTCTTTTGAAGCTATATATTTTTGAGATTGTATACACATGCATACCACGCCCTATATGGTTGTTCTCCAGAATGTTATGTAAGTTAGTTAGGAGTTTGAGACAGCAGGCCAGACTGCTTTTAAAGTATACCTGTAACACTTAGTGATTTCCATATTGACCACATGTATACTGTTTCAGCATCCTAAGTTTTTTCTGTATTTGATATGAAATGTTTCTGTATGTTTGTAAGTAGTTGTGAATAACACCTACACACATGCAAGCATATGTATGCTATCTCATATGTAAAGCAATGGGACAAACAGCTAAAAGGTTCATGTACCTGTCAATATCACCCTTCCTTTTAAAGCTACACCTTTGGAGTCATATGAAATATGTGCATACCGTGTTCTACATGATTGTTTCCTTAGAACAATATATTTGAAAAAAAGCCTAGAATGATATGGGTGCAGATAGTTAGTGGTATGAGACAGCAAGTCAGTCAGCTTACAAAGTATCCCCACAATACTTAGTGTTGACCATTATGCATACTGTTTCAGCATTCTAAGTGTTAATCATACATTTGATTATTAGTGCTTCTATTTGTTGTTCATATATAAAATTCTCTGACTCTATGTCTTTTAAATGTCACCCTTCTTTATAGTGAAAAAGTCCCTGAAGAAGGCCATTTGGGCCGAAACGCGTTGGGCTCTTTTAATAAACTTTTAATAAAATTCCTATCAGCATCCTGAGAGTGTTCTCTCCCATACTACGACTGGAGATTTTGGTGCCAAGATCGGAGACGGCGCCGAGCCGAGGCTGACTTGAAGATCCAGACCGGCACGATGAGGTGACATGGAGCCGTGGCAGCGGCAGATCCGTTTGTGTGAAGAACGAAGGTGCCCGGAGACCAAGAAGGGTTAGGCAGCTTCGCAGTTGGAAGCGCAGCTGCCTTAGAAACGAAAAGAAGTCTGTTTTCCCCACCCCAAGTGTGATCTTGCCTCCGTTGGCAGGTCCATGCCGAGCAATTTGCCAAATATAGACAGGTCGGATGGCTCCAGTGCAAAGTTTGAACGACTCCTGCACCTGAACGCAAAACAGTGGCCATAGAAGCAAAAACAACACATACCCCCCTTGATGTTGTGTTTTTTAAAATCCTGGTGGCCGAGGCAGTGTTGTGGACTGATTAGAGCTGCGAAGCACGCAAGCAGTCGCTTGGCGCCTCAGGCGGTGGAAATCCTTGATACACCCAAATCTGTGAGGCGAGAGCTGGGTAAAAAGAATATTAATAAACAAGCACGGGCTGGGATAGAGTCATGATTTATCATCTAAATTACAGTCTGCCTGCTTTCAACCGCTGCCTCGTTGACGGTGAACTCTGCCCATGGTCAGGAGACCTGAGTTCTTCTTTCTTTCTTTCTTTCTTTCTTTCTTTCTTTCTTTCTTTCTTTCTTTCTTCTTCTTCCTCTTCTTCTTCTTCTTCTTTGGTATTATTATTATTATTATTATTATTATTATTATTATTATTATTATTATTATTATTATTATTATTATTATTATTATTATTATTTGCTGCAGGCTGCCTGGCATTTCCCAGGGGGAGGCTGGTGTTTATAGCCTCATCCGTCCCGGGCTTCGTTCCACATGACTTCATCACTGGGTTTTATTGCCTCTCTCTCTTTTTTTTCCATTCTCCCAAAGGCGGTCCAATTTTTCGGAGCCGCACACTCCGAAGGCGACCGTTGAAGCGCTCCCAAAAATAACAATAATAACCTTTCTTTCCTCGTTATTATTATTTTTCCCCCCCCAAAAAAAATCCCTGAGACATTCTTTCTTTCCCAAACTTTGCTCCCGTTCGTTCTGGGTCTCCAATTTCTCTGGCCAAGGGTCTGCCATCCACAAAAACAGCATCCAAAGCCAATAAAGGCCAGAGTCGGAGAGGGTGTGTGTGTGTGTGTGTGTGTGTGTGTGTGTGTGAAACAGATCATATATAGGCCTCCCATCCTTGCTGTGCTCCACTTTAGAAGCCACCTGTTCGGAGAAGAAACCGAAGGGACGGATCTACGGGTAGGGGGGAAGGCAGACCCCCCCCCAAAAAAAAAACCTTTGCACCCGGATCACCCTGCTTCTCCCGCCTTCTCCCGGACCTCCCAGCCGAGGAAATGTCTGGGCTAAAACCCTCCATTTTCCTGCTGTTTTTCCTTCTCTGGGATGCAGGACTCGGCTCTCAAGGTAACCAGAGGGGTGGCGGCGTTTGCTTTGGGGACTCAGGCCCTAAAATAACGGAGGGAGGGGGCAACAAATGAAAACAGACCCCGCCAATTTGCACGTTGCCGTGTGAGGTGGTGCTGAAAGATTCCAATCTACAGGAGGCTGAGGAATTTTATCCGGGGGAAGGGGCAAAGTTGTTGTTAGGAGCTGGCTAGTGGCCTCTGACATCTGGTGTCCCTATGCACGAAGGACCCGAATGAAGGCACTCAAACATTCCCCCGTCCCCGAGAGCGACACCTCAGCCTTTGGAAAAATCAAAAGTGGGGGTTTCCTTAACCGAGTCGATCCGTCTTGTGTGGAGTCTTCCTCTCTTCCTGCTGCGGCTTTCTGCTTTTCTGGCGTTTTTCTCTCTCCCGGGGAATTCTGCCTCTGTAGGATGTGGCCCACCGGTAACACACTCAAAATGTCCACAGTTTGGACTCCAGGGTCGATTTGATCCAGGACACACTTTGATTGATTGATTGATTGATTGATTGATTGATTGATTTTGCACCTGCAACCCTGGGGTTCCCACAAGAGACCCTGTAGGGGTTCAGACCGGGAGGGAAGGGCTTTCTCTTCCCACCCACCCCCCACCCCACCCCCCGAGAAAATTCGGTTCCATTTCCAGTTTGGGGGAATCTGCAAATATTAGGATTATGGGTTCCAACCTTGTCTTGAGCCATGGGGATACCAAATCCGATAGACCATACCGCTTGGGTCAGTCCCTGGCTCGACCTGTTTCACCCGTCCTACCCCGCAGGACTCTTGTGGTGTTCAAGTCCATGGCCATGAGCAGAGCAGAGGGGAAATGGAGACCGGGTGTGTGTGTGTGTGACAAGAAACAACCAAGGAGGGCCAGCCCCCCCCTCCCCACTTAGGACTGTATCGATCATGGGTAACGGATACAAAACAATCAATTAGCAAGACAGTTGCAGATTTGTTACCTGAAACTAAAGCTACAAAGTGTCTGGTCCATTGAATTATTGTCAACCCGACGCTTTGTTTCTTAGGGACTGTTAGGAGCTTGGTTTATTATAGGTTTAAAATGTTTTATACCCTGCCTTTCTCCTTCAAAACGACCCCAAGGGACTTAACCCTATTTGTAGCCCCCGTTTCTTGAATTTTTACCCACCTTTCCTCATTTTAAAAAGCAACGAGCAGCTCAGAATGCCTGGGGGGTCCCCGGAGTGCAGAAAAAAGTAGGAAAACTTGCTGTTTATTTCCCCCCCACCCTGGCCTTTTTAGCAACACCTGTGGGGGGAAAAGGGGGGGGGAGAAAACCCAGTGTCCAAGAGTGACTGTGCTTTTGTCCCCAGTTTAAACCAAAGGAAACCAATATCCAAAGTTTGGTGAACAAATTATGTCAGCTTCAGGGCCTCATATGTCTCTTGAGCTGCCACCTTCAGTGTTAGGAGCATGGAAAGGATCCACAGGGGTGCGCCATCTCTGAACCTTTTGTGTGGCTTCCTCGCCAGAGCTGCCGGAAGAAGACGACGCGCCGGCTTTGCGTCCGAACCGAGCGAAGCAGCCGCCTAAGCAGAAGAAAAAAGGGAAGCCCTCCACCGGCCTGGTGGGAGAAGCAGCCGGTAAGTCATCTTTCCACATCCCAGGCACAAAGTCTGGGGAAAAATTACCGATAGTGTAGATTCCCAAAACCCCCCCCTCCAAAAAAAGGAAATTCAGTGTCATGATTTGGGAATCTCATTTCCCTCTGCTTCCCACACCTGCCTCCTTCCGGAGCATTTCTAGAATTAATTCTGGAGCGTGAGGCCCAAAACAGACGTGCTCTCCCCAGCCCTTCCTCCAGATAAACCACCGGCAGATTGAGGTGTAAAATTACGCAGCGCAAACGGGGTTGGTCTGGATGACCCCACGGTGTCCCTTCCCAGTTTCTGTTGTGATAATTGGAAGTCATTTGAAAGAAAGGGGTCATCTTCTCTTTCAAGATGGGGAGATGGAAGGCCGTGTGTGTGTGTGTGTGTGTGTGTGTGTGTGTGTGTGTGTGTGTGTGTGTCCGTGTCCGTGTCCGTGTCCGTGTCCGTGTCCGTGAGGTCCACAAAGTCTCCCATAATACTCGGGCATCTTTTCCAGGGGAATGGACCTCGTGGTTCAATGTGGACCACCCCGGTGGGGAAGGCGACTTTGAAACCCTGGAGGCCATCCAGTTCTACTACCCGGAGCGGGTCTGCGCCCGGCCGACCGCCATCCAGGTGCGAACCACGGAGTGGGAGCTGCCCAAGGACGTCGGAGAGGTGGTGCATTTCAGCCCTCTGGAGGGTTTCCGCTGTTTCAACCGGGAGCAAGCCCAGGGGAAAAACTGCTCCAATTACCACGTCCGGTTCCTCTGCCCTCCAGGTGAGCCGGGGGGGGGGGGGCTATGGCAAGGTGGCCCTCTTCCCGTCCAAGGGAGGCTCCTCTGTGCTGAGCTAGGAGGGAATATTTTTCAACGGCACCATTTCGCATTTAGAATTGGACGGTGGTCAGCCTGTTTGGAAAATGTTCCTTTTTCGGATTGCAACAGGACCCCCACCCCACGTGTGCACAGGAGATTGGCTCCATCTGCCCCCGTGGATGCTGAAAACTGTACATAATAGGGAACCCTAGAGAAATAGAAATAGCTGGTCATTAAAATAAGCATCAGATTCTAGATGAAAAGAAAGAAAGAAAGAAAAGGAAGGAAGGAAGGAAGGAAGGAAGGATGGATGGATGGATGGATGGATAGATAGATAGATAGATAGATAGATAGATAGATAGATAGATAGATAGATAGATAGATAGATAGATAGATAGGAAGGAAGGGAAAGATAGATAGATAGATATAGATTGATTGATTGATAGATAGGAAGGAAGGGACAGACAGACAGACAGACAGACAGACAGACAGATAGATAGATAGATATAGATAGATAGATAGATAGATAGATAGATAGATAGATAGATAGATAGATAGGAAATCTTTCTGATTTTGCAAACATTTGTCTATCGAGTGACTCCATAATATGTCAATGTAACTTGTAGCTCAGCAACCCACCTCCCCTTATCCAGTCCTAACTTTTATTTTTTAACATCTCCTTTCTCTGTTCCCCCAAAAGAACCCAGTTCCTGGTTCAGCTGGTCCCACTGGTCGCCGTGGACCAGCTGCTCGCGAAAAGCCTGCGGGGTCCGTGGCGTCCAGACCCGGCGCCGCACGTGTTTGAGCAGCTCCAGTGAGCCCGAGCGAAGGCCACGTCCCAAGTGCCCGGGGAAATCCACCGCACGCCGGATTTGCACCGCCAGCCCTTGTCCAGGTAACCTTGAACACGCAATCCTTGCAAAGGAAGCATTATGAGTAACTGGTTTATTTATTTATTTTTGTTTATTTATTTTGGAGGGGGGTTGCTATTTATTTTAAGCACAGCACAACTACCTTTTGGAGTTAAAACACGGAAACACTTTTTAAAAAGTTTGGCAAGTAATGTTTTCTAGTTACTTTACTTTCCGTTTTTTCTAGGGTGTTAGGTGGAGTTACTTCCGAGCTTTCTTCCTCTCTCAGCTCGAAGCGTGTTTGTTTTTAAAGGAGCAAAAGGAACGTAAAAGAATGAAACAGTAGCAAAGGGTGAGGAAAACATCATAACAACCACTGGCAAAAAAGAAAACAGACCAATCTTTTCCTAAACTTTAGACAGACTCACAGGAACAAAATGCCCTGGAAAAAGTAACTTCTTTAGTTCCATTCTTGCTCACCTGCTTGATAGTTGAATCTCTCCTGCAGGTGGATGCTGCCTTAAACTATTTGGAATGACCACCAGTAATTTTAAAGTTTCTTTCGGGAACCATTTTAGGCAGAAAAGGCGTCCTAGATGACCTGTCATTAAGAGAAGTGATTCCTTAACTAAAGAAAGCATCTGAGTGCAGTGACAGACATTTCCTCACCTCCCTCCGCAAGACAGTTAGTCCTGCCCTTCAGATGGGCCTTTGGGCCTCAAACACTGGGTTCCCGTGGCTTTCCCAGCCACGAAAGCCTGCTGGAATAACTTCTTTCCAACACGACTGTGCTTCCAGCTCTAACCATGACCAATTAGCTGAAGATTTGGGAGGAGGGATGCAGACAGGGAGGGGGAGGGCAAGCAGAAAGGGGAGAAAAGGGGGGATGCAGAACCATGCTGATAAACCCACACATTATTAAAATATTCATTTCCTCCAACATCTGTCTTTTCTGCACCTGCTTCTCAGCACCTTGGATTCCTGGCTCCCCTGTGGCATTTTCCCCAGCCGGAGACGGGCAAACATGTTTGTGAGAGAGACGGGCAGGGATGTTTTCATCGGAGGTGGCAGGGGAGGGGGGAGCACTGGCGCAGTTTGGACCCCAACCCGGTCAGCACCTCACCCCTGAGGAATGTCATCCTTGGGATTGTGGTTTTCCCTGAAATGCTCGTGTTTTTCTTTTTTGGGGGATGTTTTAAATGGACAAAAACTCCCTTTTAAAAAACCCTGCCAAGGGGAGATTCCAGCCAAGTACAATTTTGGGGCCGGTTTGGAAGATTTTTCGCTCCAAGGAACGATATACAATCCGTCTCCCGATGTATATGTATAGATATATTATTGTTCTTTTTTTCCCCCTTTCCTGGTGGGCCAAACATGGAAAAATGTGCCTCCCCCTTGTCTCGGCCACTTAGGGGAATGCTTTGTTCTCCACCCGGTCCGAAACAGCGGCCAGGAGCTGGTCTGCTTCCCTGCCTCTCTTGATGGAAATTGCAGGCTCAGCCATGGAATCTGAGGCTCCCCAGCTTGGCAGTGCCAGAACGGAGAGGAGGCAGAGGCAGGGGCCGTTATAAACTGAAGCCCGTGATGCCCCAATCCTTGGTGGCCGGATCCTGCCCCTTTTCCAGCACTCCAGTGGAGCAGCCTGGGGGACTTTGACACCTTGCTTGGACACCTTCCTTCCTTCCTTCCTTCCTTCCTTCCTTCCTTCCTTCCTTCCTTCCTTCCTTCCTTCCTTCCTTCCTTCCATTTTTGTTTGTTCGTTCGTTCGTTCGTTTGTTCATTTGTTTGTTCGTTCCTTCATTCGTTCATTCGTTTGTTCCTTCTAACCTACCTACCTACCTATGTACCTTCAATTCATCACCAACACCTTCCTTCCTTCCTTCCTTCCTTCCTTCCTTCTATTCATCAACTCATTCCCTTTGTTTGTTTGTTTCTTTGTTTGTTTGTTCGTTTGTTCCTTCCCTCCTTCCTTCAATTCATCAGCTCCTTCCTTCCTTCCTTCCTTCCTTCCTTCCTTCCTTCCTTCCTTCCTACCTACCTACCTACCTACATACATACATACATACCTTTAATTCATCAGCGACTCCTTCCTTCCTTCCTTCTATTCACCAGCAACTCCTTCCTTCCTTCCTTCCTTCCTTCCTCCCTACCTCCCTACCTACCTACATAAATACCTTTAATTCATCAGCGACTCCTTCCTTTCCTTCCTTCTCTTCACCAGCAACTCCTTCCTTCCTTCCTTCCTTCCTTCCTTCCTTCCTTCCTTCCTTCCTTCCTCCCTGTTTCATCCCTGCTTAGAAGCCTGCCAGTCAAACCCCGCAGAAGAATTTTACTGTTTCGCAAGGTCACACCCCGGCTGCCACCTTGGCATCTCTGTGAAAGCGTGTGCCTTCGAAGTGTGTGTAGTCCAACACCCAATACATAGCTGGGGGGGGGGGGGGGGTTTGAGGGCGACTGACCGTACACAGTAGGAAACGTCAGATCAACCCTGACACCCCACTGTGAACGGCTATCCATCCCTTTCCTTCTGAGTCCAAAGAGACTAGAAAAGCTCGTTTCCCACTGCAGCTGTTTCAGCAGCCTTTCGCCGGCGAACAATGGCTTGCTAAAAATAAGGTCTCTTTCCCCAATAATGGAATGTTCAGAATTGCTGGCCACCTCCCTGTTCTATAATCCATTTCCCGGTTCCTTCAAAACATGTTCGGCGGTGGAATAATCTGCTGTCACCAAGGAGGGTGGTGGAGTCTCCTTCTTGGGAGGTTTTTAAGCAGAGGCTCGATGGCCATCCGTCGGGGACACTTGGATGGGGGTTCCAGCATGGCAGGGGGGTCAGACTGGATGGCCCTCGAGGTCCCTTCCAACTCTACGATTCTCTGATTCTAAAGGAGGATGGTGGAGTCTCCTTCTTGGGAGGTTTTTAGGCATAGGCTTGGTGGCCATATGTCGGGGACACTTAGATGGGGGTTCCAGCATGGCAGGGGGTCAGACTGGATGGCCCTTGGAGGTCTCTTCCAACTCTTTGAGTCTATGTCTTCTACATCTGTGGCTGGGGAAAAAATAACCCAATGTCTGTTCTTCAATCCCTGCTTTCAGCATGTGCTCTTCGGTGCGACCTGGGTGCCCCCAACGGAGACTGCAGCCGATGCGTCTGCCCCAACGACACGCTGGTGGGCGTTGTGCGGAGTGCCGGCGGGGCCGCCCTGCCCAATGCCCGGGTCTCCCTTTCTGACCAGCCTCGTGCCATCCTTGCCCGGAGCGACTCTCAGGGCCGGTTCGCCATCCAGGGCGTCTGTGCCGACAGCCCCCTCAATGCCAGCGCCACCCTCGACCGCTTCGCGCCAGGACACGCGCCCATCGCCACGAACAGCTCTAACGTGTCGTGGGTGGAGATTGTGCTACACCGACTGGGTAAGAAGAAACCAGAGGCAAAACCGAGGCTGGAGAGATTCGAAGGCCTGCCAGCGTTCCGTTTCCCATCCTTTGGCCGTTGGTACTAAAAAAAAGTGAGCAATCGCTTCTGACGGCTTCTTATTTCATGTCGTCCCGCTCCCCTCTGTGCAGAAAAAGTGTACATGGTGATCCACCCCGAGTCCAAAGTGAGGATGGCCGGGCAAAAGGTGCATCTCTGCTGTCATGCCCGAGGCAACCCCAAGCCCAAGAAATATTACTGGTGAGTGACTTTCCATTCTGTGACAATTAGACCTCTTTCACTACAGGAGGGAGCACTGCTTCTAAAAACGGGCTGCGTTCACCATCTCATTTGAGCCAAATTTTTAGGCAGGGTGAACTCTCTCTCTCTCTCTCTCTCTCTCTCTCTCTCTCTCTCTCTCTCTCTCTCTCTTCTTTTGCTGCCCACAACTCTCCTGGACTTCAGTTAACCCCTTTCCGTATTCTTTTCCCAGGTATCACAACGGAACACTCCTGGACCGGAAGGTCTACAAGTACAACAGCAGCTTAGTGTTGCACGATCTGGGGAGAAGCCACGCGGGTTCGTACCACTGCAAAGCCAGCAACGACCACAGTTCAATCAAATCCTCCGTCGCCTATTTGACAGTTGTAGGTAAGCGGAGGGGATCAGCAGAGGGGGAGATCGGCCGACCCTCAGCTCCACGGTCTCAGTGCCACATGTGCAAACCAGCTTGAGTTAGGGCTTTTATTTTCCATATTGATTCAGAGACTAGGGAGATTTGATTGTGGGTCTCTAGAAGCATAGGCAGGGTGTAGAGATCACCTAAGCCCCCAAATGCCACCATACCATCTTTGACAAAATCACCCATCCTCCACTGTCAGACCTCCCAATATGGGACACTCATCACCTCCAAAGATGGCCTGTTCCACCATGGGGAAAAACACCTGCTAGAGTATTTTTTTTCTTAAGGCTATTGTGCTGTGCAACTCCGATTTCCAGGGAGCGGGGAATCTAGTTTGGGTTTTGAATCCTGCGGGAGCTATCCAAGGTGCTGACGTTATGCTGGCGAGAAAGATTGGGGGGAAAAACCAGTGGTGGAAAACCTGGAGCAGACTTACTGCCCCCATGGAATTGGAGTCCCCATTCTCCACTTAATGTTTCTCCAGAATCTTACTCACAGCTGTTTTGACCTGTTGGCCTATTCCACCTTCTATTCACCTTGCTTAGTGCACCTCTGGTTGCTTTCTTCCCGTACATATTGGTGCCTGGGTCCTCCTTAGTTTTCCTCTCCAGGACTAGCTTCCAGACAGGAAGTATGGGTGGAGTTAGGTCTCCCAGACAAGACACAGTTAGGTGTCCAAATGGAGCCAGAAAGATTCGTAGAACTTCTAAGATGGAGACCTACAGCATTTGTAGTCAAGAAAACCCAGCAATCCCATCCCAGTGTAGGTCCTTGATCAGGACTTGTTCCACCAGATTTTCCTATCTATCCTATGATGTGTTTCTTGTTCTGGTCTTCTCCTTCTGTTCTCTCAGATCCCGGGGTGGCTTCTTGTGTGACCCAACCGGAGGAATATCTCATCAAACTTCCCGAAGAGTGCTTCCAGGAGGAGACAAATTCCGCCTTCTACAACGTCGGCCACTGTCCCAACAGCCGGTGCCTGGGCCAGCTGGCCAGCGGGCTCCAATGCCAAGACTCCGTGGAGCACTGTTGCGGGACGAAACAGATGGCAGTGCGGGAGATCCGTTGCACCGGCTATACTCTGCCCGTCAAGGTGGTGACGGAGTGCGGGTGTACCGCCTGCACCCAGCCCAAAGTCCTAGTCCGGGGCAAAGCATCGGCCGCTGATGATGGGGAACCCCTGCGGTTTGGCGAGATCTATCTGGGCTCGGAGAAAATCGGCTTCACTGGCTACACGGGGGGGTTCACCCTCGAGGTGCCTCCGAACACAAAGAGACTGGTGGTGCGGTTCGTGGACCGGCTGAAGAAATTTCTTGACGCCATGAAGGTCTTCCCGTTTGACCAGCGGGGCGGGGCGGTCTACCAGGACGTTAAACTCCTGCGGAGGAAGACGCCCGTGGAGTTGGACGCGTGGGAGACCAACGTCATCCCCCTGGGAGAGGTGGCCGAAGAAGGTCCCATCGGGGAAATGGTCATCCCCCCGGGGGCCTTCTTCAGACCCGACGGGCAACCCTACAATGGCACCGTCAAGGCCAGCGTCACCTTTGTCGACCCCCGGGATGTGAACTCCGTCAACGCCGCCTCCAGCGACCTGAATTTCGTCAACCCCGAAGGCGACGTCCTCCCATTAAGGACGTACGGGATGTTCTCCGTTGATTTCTGGGAGAAAGAGACCCAACGAGGCCTAGACGCCGGGCGCGTCGATGTGAAGATGGACGCCGGCCTCGTCAAGATGCCCGGACACGTCGAGAAGATGAAGCTGTGGTCCCTCAACCCGGTCACGGGCTTGTGGGAGGAGGAGGCCTCCCTGAAGCTCGCCAAGGGGAGGCGCCGTAAGCGGGAAGAGAGAGTCTTCCTCGTTGGGAATCTGGAGATCCGAGAGAGGCGACTCTTCAACCTGGACGTCCCCGAGAACCGGCGTTGCTTTGTCAAGGTCCGGGCGTACATCAACGAAAAGTTCAACCCCAACGAGCAGTTGGAAGGCGTCGTGGTGAACCTCATCAACCTGGAACCCCGGCCTGGTTACCCTGCCAACCCTCAGGCCTGGGGTCGCTTCGACAGCGTGGTGACCGGCCCGAACGGGGCCTGTTTACCGGCCTTCTGCGATGGAGGGCGAGCCGACGCCTACACCGCCTACGTCACCGCCACCATGGGAGGGGAAGAGCTGGACGCGGTGCCGTCCAGCCCCAAACTTAACCCCCAAGCGGTCGGGGTGTCCCAGCCGTACCTCAACAAGCTGGGTTATCGGCGATCGGACCACGAAGACCCGGCTCTGAAGAAGACTGCGTTCAAAATCAACCTGGCCAAACCGAACCAGAACAACATCGACGAGACCAACGGGCCGATTTATCCTTACCGGAGCCTGAAAGAATGTGACGAAGCACCGGTGACGGCCAACCACTTCCGCTTCTACCGCGTCGAAGTGGACAAGTACGAATACAACGTCGTGCCCATGAAGGAGAGCGACTTGACCACGTGGACCGGGGATTATCTCTCCTGGTGGCCGAACCCTCAGGAGTTTCGGGCTTGCTACATCAAGGTGAAGATCGATGGCCCCCACGAATACATGGTGCGTTCGCGGAACGTGGGCGGCAGCCACCCAAGGACTCTGGGGCAACTCTACGGCTTACGGGACACGCGAAGTGTCCGTGACCTCGGCATCTATAACAGCTCGGCGGCGTGCGTCGAGTTCAAATGCAGTGGAATGTTGTTTGACCAAGCCTTAGTAGACCGGACTCTGGTGACCATTGTGCCTCAAGGAAGTTGCCGCCGTACGGCAGTCAACAGTTACCTCGAGGAGTACTTAGGCCGGCATCCCCCTTTGGCTGAGTCTAACGACACATCGGCCTTCACCATGTTGGCTCCGGTCGACCCGCTGGGGCACAACTACGGTATCTACACCGTGACGGACCAGAACCCTCGGCTGGCCAAGGAGATCGCCATTGGCCGTTGCTTCGACGGCACCTCAGACGGGTTCTCCCGGGAGATGAAAGCCAACCGGGGCATTGCATTGAACTTTGCCTGCCAGGAGAAACCAGTCGGGAGGAAAAGCTTCTTCCAACGCCTCCTTGAATCCCCCGGCCAGACGCTCACGGAAATCCGACGCGAGATGCAAGGCAATGAACAACTGCGTAACCCTTTAAGTGCGGTGGCTTATCCCTCAGGAATACGGACCACGGTGGCCGGGCAGAACCGGTGGGGCTCCCGGCGCCGTATGAGAGCCAATGCCTCGCGGGCTGGCCAGTGAAGCAAGGAGGGGATGATGTGGACATACTTTTTTTTTCGTGGCTCCAAACCAACACCTTCAAATCAGGCACATCCAAACTTCGGCCTTCCAGCTGTTTTGGACCGCAACTCCCACAGTCCTTTGTCATTGGCAATCTAAGCTTATAATTCTGGGAGTTGCGGTCCAAAACATCTGGAGGGCCAAAGTTTGGACATGCCTGCCTTCAAATTCACGGGACAATAAGGCACCATCCAACGGCTGTAATGGCCCTTCTTCCTCCTCATAATCTGTTCCCTTTTCTCCTCCTTTGTGACCTGATGTGGGTAACCCGGACCCCTCAGGTCACACCTGGATCTTTCAGTGAGACCATCAGACCTGGGGTTTTTTTTTTAGAACGGTGGTTCAAGAAGTTGGACGAAAACCTTCCGCTTTTCCACCAGTAGGCCCACGAGGAAGGAAGGGGTGGAAGAGATAGGGAAATTGGGTTTGTCTCAGGCCCAATCCACTGGCGGCTTTAAGCACTAACCACTAAGCTGCCCTACGGTGTTGTTGCATACACACACACACACACACACACACACACACACACACACACACACACACACACACACACACACACACACACACACACCGGTCCCATCCATGCAAACTCCCCCTTGATCTAGAACCTCCAACCCAGGATGTTTCTGTCTCACAGGGGATGTAAACCATTTTAGAGACCTGTTATTTATTGGGAAAAAATATATAACGACCATGTTTTCGCCAGAATCTAAGGTCCTGTGTTTCATTTGGGGCCGGGGTGGTGGTGGTGAGATTGAGGTGTCGTCTTATACCCCATCTCCTTTTCAAAATTAAATGTTTTATGGGGTTGTTTGGGGAGGGGAGAGTTGGACACAATGAAGTGGGCCAATATATATATTTGTATAGACAGGAAAATACTGTCGTCATTTCTGGGCCCACGTTGCTGCCCATTAGACCGAAAGTGAAGCCTCTACCTCCAGTGGCAGTCTACCTCAGAGCAGGCCATGGTGTGTGTTTGGGGGGTTGAAATGCACTGGGTTGATCTTTGAGGTGCTCCCATCCAGCCGTCGTTCCGCTCAGGAGTTGGAGCCGGGAGGTTTCCGGCTCTATTTATAGGATTACAGTGTCAGCGCATTGAACCCGCGTCTTGAGGACACTGGGTTTAAGAACGCATTCTTTCACCTGCCTCGGGGAAGGATAAATTCTTTTGCAGGCGGCAAAGAGCACGCATTCCAGAGACGGGGTAGCGTTCCTCTGGAGGCACCTCCGTGGCGAGCACGGTCGGGCGTACCGGCCAAATGAAACGTGCTCCACCCAGTACGCAGCGTGTTTTTACGACCCGTCTCGAAACCGGGCCCTGTGGTTTGGCCTTTTCTTCCTCTCTCTTACCCCAATGTCCATCCGTCCCTCGTTCGTCCCCTCCTCCTCCGTTCTCCTTTTCCCAACAACAACGGGAGATGATGAGAAACACAGGCCGGAAAAGCCATAAAAGAAACCTACCCCATCTCCTTTTTCAAAATTAAACATTTTATAGGGTTGTTTGGGGAGGGGAGAGTTGGACGCAATGAAGGGGACCAAATTTGGAACCCTGTTTTTCACGCCAAGCGGCGTAAACCATACGCCGTCGATTGCGTTGCTCCAAAGCGCTGCTAGTTAAAGCATTATCGTAAATCGAACAGCGTAAACCGAAGAGTGTAAATCGCTTGCGGCGAAGGGCTGGTAGTTAAGGAGCCGGTGCCGGTATTCCTTCCTGAGCGCTGATAGTATGACTTAGCCCCTGACAAGGAATACAAGCGCTGTCATTTTCTCAACAAGAGTCCACCTGGTTTACTGTAGGTACACCAGTGAAACTCCTAACCAATTGATTTTAACAATCTCAGCAAGGCTTCCAAAACATGAGAGTTATTTCGGGAGGGATTTTTAACCTCGGGTGAGCTTCCACAACTATCGGGGATTTGAACCCGGCCCATCAGAATCCTAATGTGACAGTCTATTTCCCTATGCCACGCTGTCTCTCGTTAGCGCTCTACCCTACTACAAGAACGATCATACAACAGATTTGTGTTTTGTATATGTATGTTGTCGTAATGGGGAGAAGAGGCTGCGGGCCACTCAAAATTTGAAAACGGGCCACCTTTGGCCCCCGGGCCTCACTTTGGACAGGCCTGTTGTAGTCATTCCATTCCAAGGTGGCACGAATCCTTTTAATTAGTTTACACATCAACCATGGTTTTTTTTAAATGCAGTTATCTCTATCCAGGGGGGAGAATAGTCCAAGAACACAACATCAAAAGGGATTGAGATGAAAACAGCTCTGAAGGCCAAGATTGTAAACACACAATGCTCACCCTGAAATATATTGCCAAAGGGCCATAATTGTACAGTGGTACCTCAACTTACGGATTTAATCTGTTCCAAATGCATGCTCTTAAGTTGAACTACTCTTAAGTCAGGGTACCTATCTTAATAATAGAAAAATATAAGTTTAAAAAAATCAAAAAAATGAAAAAAAAATGTAAGTCGAGCAGACCATATCTAAAATTTGTAAGGCGGCGGTTAAAACGGCAACAGTTTTCCGCTCTTAAGTTGAATTGCTCTTAAGTTGAGCTGCATTTAAGTCAAGGTACCACTGTGTTTTTTTAAAAAAAAAAACACACAATGAGTTGGGTTTACTTGCGGCCGAAACAGACTCAGCGCCTCCCGAAGCGAGAGGAAGAAATGTTTTCATTTTTTTAAAGAAAAGGAATGCAGGTATGATCTGTTTGCAAAAAAATAACCTTGGATTCCCTCACCCCCCAGCCACCCCCCTTGATGCCAACACATTCCGTTCGGTCTGGCCGCCGTGGGGCCGCCAACCGCCCTCCTCCGTCTTCTGGACAAGCGATCAAGGCGGACAGACAAAGTCGTCCTTTGAAGGTGAAACCCTGGCCTGTCCCCTGCCGTGGTCCGTGAGGATGATGATTTTTTTCCTTTCCGCGTTATGCTTTGGCATTCAGGAGCGAGAACACCCAGAACCGGGTGGAAGCAAAACAAGTGAATAACCTCACATCTTCTGGTTGAAACCCGGTCCTTTTTTTTGGGGGGGGGGGTCCAGCCTGGATGGATTTTTTGGGGGGTGGGGTGGGGGAGATTTTGGAAGGCTGGCCTTTTTGGGGGGGGGACTCAACCCTCCCACAAGGGACTCCAAGAGAAGGGGGTGGTGATAGCCGAGAGGCCAGGGTCCTAAGGGGTGCGCACCCCAAGACTGGAAAGTCCCGTGATGGTAACCTCTAGTATCCCCCACTGGACTCAACTTGGGGTGGGTGGGTTTCATTGTGGACTACAGCGCCCATCATCTGCAACCAGAGCGGTGCACTTCTGGAAAGATCTACTGGGCATTTGGCACCGTTTTGGGTAGAAAGAAGTTTTTTTGCTCTTCAGATGGATGGATCGTCCAGGGGTTTTTTGGGGGGGGGGTTGCCCACAAGTCATTCTCTTAAGCTCCTGTTTTCCCAGCTGGCCCTTGAGGGAGACCGGTGAGGGCTAGAACCTTAACCAAACTGGCAAACACCGTCAGAGGGGAAATGAGCTGTCTTTTTTGTTAAAAAGGTGACTTCTGCCTCTCCCTCGGAGCGACGGCACAGCCCTGCACAGCTGGTGGGAGTGCTATTCCCGGGAGGGTGCACAACGCTGGGCTTTGTAGTCCAATGACCCCCTAGAGGGCCACGTTTTTAGACAGGCCTTCCCTTGCTCCACCTAATCTTTGGAATTCCTCCCTGGCTCACGAGTAGATCCATCCCTGTGGCTCTCTGGCTTAACAATTTGCTTTGAGTGTCCCCTGGGGAAGACCTTGACCAAACTCAGCCTGGTCCTTCCACAGGTCCGAAGGCTCGGTTTAGACTCCAGCCCTGCGAGGTAGTCCAGGCCGAAAAGACGCAGGGACTGGCCTGAGGTCTCTCGTAAGGCTTCATGGAGGATTTGAATGCAGATCTTAGGGGCCTCGCTCGCTTTAACCATTACCTCCCACTGTCATAACACTCTCCTGTAGGTCAGGAGTCATATAGCTCTGCCAGGGGTGACCCAGTTTGCAAAAAATAAATAAATAAATAGTTGGACGTAGACGAAATGGTTGTGGGTTTTTTTTTTAACCCAAAGCACACATCTCCCAAATCCCCCCCCAACTCCGAGTCTCAGTGAGATCAAATATCCTGACACCTACTGAGATGTGGACAAGCCTATTTGTTGTTCCCGAGATGTGTTTTTTGAATCGAGACATTTATAAATCAGATGTCTGGCTTCGTGCCGTAACTTCCCAAGAGGCAAATTCATGGCTTTAATCCCCTATTCCCACTGCAAGTGCCAATAAAGACAAAACACCTCTCCAGCTGTTTCTAAATTCCCCGGAATCTTCCATCATCCTAATATTTGTCTCATAAATATTCATACCGACAGGTTTTTTTTAAAACGCATCGGCCACGGGCCAGCCCATCTCTTTTGATATATTTATATATTTGGTGCTGAAAACTTATCCAGAAGTTCTGTGGAAACACATCCACACCCAAGTAACAGGAGTGATGATTTTAACAAAACAAGTGGATGTAATGTCCGCTTTTCTTTTGGAAGGATCTGGATGTCCTGGAAAGACCGGACAGGTTTTCCTGAGTTCACGACGATGGGTTGTGTAGTTGCGCAAAACCTATCTGAATGAACCCTTTTGTTGTTGTTGTTGTTGTTGTTGTTGTTGTTGTTTTAAAAAGAACAATCTTCTTTTTTGATATGGACTGCAGAGTCATTTCTGACAACCCTATGAATGACCACCAAAAGGGCCAATCCAATGTAAAATCCTAAGTGTCTGCCCTGGGGGTTTCCATCTGATAGCCCCACACCTGGTTACTGTAGCCTCCTGTTCTTTCCATCCATTCCCAGGTATGGCCACAGGAGGGAGACACTGGCCAGGTGCGTAAGATTTCCCATAGGAAAGAACGGGAGGCTGCAATTACCAGGCGTGGCCACAGGAGGGAAGCACTGCCCAGCCCTATAAAAAGACACAAAACAACATAAAATAATGGATAATAATTAAAAACCATTACCAAATGAGGACCTAACCAGCTCTATGTGTCACACTACCCCCTCCACCCACACACACTACATATGTCCCTGTCTCTACTCTCTCTATATATCTGTTTTTTAAATTGAAGCCAAATAAAATGACATAAACCATAACATAAAACAATAGATAAAATTAAAAATCTTTATCAAATCATCACCTAACCAGCACCTTGTTTCTCTCTTCAAGATTTTAGCTCTATGTGTCACACTAACCCCCACGGCCCATATATATATCCCTGTCTCTACTCTCTCTCTCTCTATAATATATATATATATATATATATATATATATATATATATATATATATATATATATATATATATATATATATATATATATATATATATATATATAATTAATAAAGCAAAATATAAAGACATAAAACATAACATAAATTAATAGATCATAATTAACAATCATTATCAGATCAGGAGCTAACCAGCACCTTGCGTCTAGTAACAGTAACATCCCACCCCATATATATAAGTCCCTGTCTCTACTCTCTTTGTATATCCATGTTTTTTTTTAAATAATGTCAAATGAAAAGGCATAAAACATAACATAAAGCAGTAGATAATAATTAGAAATATTTAAAATAATCTATATCTAAATAGATATACAGAGAGAACAGAGACAGGGACATATATATGAGGTGGAATAAAACAGTAGATAATATATATGTGTCCCTGTCTCTACTCTCCCTGTAGAGCCATGTTTTTTAAAAAAATAAAGCCAAATAAAAAGTAATAAAGCATAACATAGAAAATAGATAATAATTAAAAAACATGATCAAATCAGGACCAAACCAACACCTTGTGTCTCTCTTTCAGAATTTGGCTCTATGTTTCACACTACCAATCACCCCATATATAAGTTCCTCTCTCTACTCTCTCTATATATTGTTTTACTAAAACCAAAGAAAAAAGACATAAATGTTATGTATTGATAAGAAATATTATCAGATCAGGACCTAACCAGCACCTTGTGATCATGATTTTGGCTCTATGTGTCACACAACCCGCACCTTAAACATATGTCTCTGCCTCTACTCTCTTTGTAAATCTATGTTTTTTAAACATAAAGCCAAATAAAAATACATAAAGCATAACATAAAACAGTGGATAATAATTAAAAATCTTTATCAAAACAACGCCGAACCAGCACCTGGTATCTCTCTTTTTAATTTTGGCTCTATGTGTAACACTACAACCCACCCCATATCTATGTCCCTCTCTCTACTCTCTCTGTATATAAAACAACATAAAATATTATCTATTATTTTATGTTATGCATTGATAAAAATTATCAAATCAGGTCCTAACCCGCACCTTGTGTCTCTCTTATTGATTCTGGCTCTATGTGCCAAACTATCCCCGCCCCCAAATAAGAGATAATAAATAATTTATCCGGTCCTGAACTGCAACTTGTCTCTCTCTTTTTTTCTTTTCGCTCTACCCCACACCTCATATGATATAAAACATATAATAATTAAAAGTATTTATTTATTATTTGTTATTTATTTAGAACAGTTGTATCGTGCCCATCTTCCGAATCGGAACTCTGGGCAGCTAACAAATAAAACAAAACAATAAAAGGCCAATCCACAGATTGCAATAAAAAAGGAGGGAGGCAAACCCTCCAGCGGGATAACACAAGCGGCAAAAAAGAGAGGGGGGAAAAGAAAAGTAAGTGGAAAGGTCGCCAAACGCCTCCTTAAAAAGGTGAGTATTAGAATAATTAAACATTATTAAAATGATTAAAAATAATTATCGCGTATGGACATAACCATTCATTTGTGTCTCTCTTTCTTATTTTAGCTCTATGGGTAACACTACTCCCGCCCCTCTCTTCAAAAAATTTGGCTCTATGTGTCACAAATCTATTCCGCAATGATTTCCCATTAGAAATAATGGGAGGCTGCAATTCCCAGAAATGGCCACAGGATGTCAGCACTGGTGCGGCCTTTAAATTCCCCATTGGAAACAACGGGAGGCTGCAATGCCCAGTTGGGCCACAGGAGGGAGGCACTGGACCGCCCTTTGGTTTCCTATAGGAAAGAATAGGAGGCTGTCTATAGCACTGCCTGAAGAATAAATAAATTTCCTCTCCGTATAAGTGAGTTTTCCCCTCGTTTCTTATTAGAGATACGGAGCGTAGTGGCACTGATCCGTATACCACACCTTCGCTGGAGGGAAAAATAAGTATATAGTGAAAATATGCATAATGTTTTTAAAAATTCGTTCAGGCAATGCTTGAGTTAGTCCGGTCATGGCCTCGCATTCCCGGAAGGCCCCGGCGGCGCGTCACTCGCTTAAAATCGGAAGTAGTGCGTCCGAAAGGCCCTTGGCGCGTCATCAGGGGAACCGGAAGTGACGCGTCGCAAGGAGGGAGGGCCGGGCTAGAGCGGCCACGGGTTCGCGGTCCCGGTCCCGAGAACGGCGCCGGAGGAGAAGCCGGTCCAGATTCGGATCGAGGGAGAGTCGGAGGAAAAGGAGACGACACCGGGATGGGAGGTGAGTCCAAAAAAGGGGGCGCGAAAGGTAGGAGTTTCCTCGGGGGATCATAGAGCCCGGATACCATAGAGTAAACTGGGATAAACTGGGATATTGCTTTTTCTATATAGTGAATTTTCTCCTTTTTCAATGGGGAAGAAGGGGGCTGTATACGAGGGGGCGCAATTTGTGCATTTCCAAGGGATTTTTTTTGGCTGGGTTAATTGTGAGCCAGACCTAGGTCAAAGGAAGGAAAGAGTGCTCCTGAGCTGGTGCAGAGTGCTACTCTAGGCCGTTTACAAAGTTCAGAGTACAAATTATAAAACAAATACAATTAACAAATCTAAGCATAATTAATGCAAGTATAATAATAACTATAACCCTGAGTGGGCCAGCCCTTTGCTCCATCCAGGCATAGCTCTGGTCTGACAGGGTGGCTTCTCAATTAATTGACTGATTAATTGGTTGGTTGCATCAACTGATTAATTGCTTGGTTGATGGATTGCATTTCTTGAATCCAGATTCAAAGTGTAGCCCGCATAATTAAATTAAATTGTAAACCACCCAGAAAGTGCTTGAAGTGCTATGGGGAGGTATATAAACAGAAGCAGAACAATTTTGAAAATGCAGTGCACTTTTGAAAATGATGAAACAAAGAATCAATAAAGTTGCCACATGAAATATCTATGTACTGTATCTACCTATCTAGCTAGCTAGTTGTGGCATGCTGCTAGACAGATAAGGCAGGATAAAAACCTGATAAGTAAAGAAACAAAAGCAAAACATCTATTGTTTGGAGGGGGGAACACACACACAGAAAAAGATACATATACTGTATATATTATTGAGATGAAAGGAATCCATGGGTCCAGGGTCCTGGCATTTGCTGAGTTGAAAAGGGCCTGTAAGACACGATTCGTAAAACTAATTATTGGGTTATTATTTTGCTGACCATCTACATCACTGTCAAAGAGAGAGAGAGAGAGAGAGAAGAAGAAGAAGAAGAAGAAGAAGAAAACCTTGCAAGATTTTCCAGTCTACTTGTTTTATTTCATTTGCAGTTTATTCTAATAACATGTCTCTTGCTTCAGCTCCAAGGAAGACACCCGGAGATGGAGGAAGCAGAGAGAGAAGAGTAGGGGATGCCAACATAAAAGACCCCAAAAGCGCTCCTCACAATCCTGGGATCGCTCTCCTAAGCATGGATTCATCTTGGGGAAAACGGGGCCGCAGCAGCAGCAAGAGATGAGGGAAGAGGAGCCAGAAACTGTCAGCTTCCTGGTCTTCGGTGTCATCTGTGACGTCCCCATCGCCCTCCCGGGGGGACCTCAGTGAGCAACTGAGCCTCCAGGAGCGCCTTCAGCTGAAAGAGGAGAAGACAACGCAGAAGGAGCTGATGAAGGCTCTGGAGACGCCCGAGGAGAAACGGGCCCGGCGCTTGGCCAAGAAAGAGGCCAAGGAACGGAAGAAGCGGGAGAAGATGGGCTGGGGGGAAGAGTATATGGGTTACACCAACACCGACAACCCTTTCAGGGATAACAACCTCCTGGGGGCTTTCTTTTGAAGCAAGGTGAGTCTTCTGGGGTTGATCTTCCCAGGTTTTCAGGTGCTTCTGCTTGTTGTCCTGTGCCGTCCAGTCGCCTCTGCCTTATGGCACCCCTCTGTAGAAGCAATCCCTTTTCACAGGGAATGGGGGGGGGGCTGTGTCTCATCTTCCCGCTCTGTCTCTTGTTTCTCTTTTTCTCCACCCAGCGGCTCCGAAAGCATTGGATCGTCTCTGTTGGGCGTGGGAGATGCTTACACAGAGAGAGTAGAGACAGGTACATATATATATGGGGGGGTTAGTGTGACACATAGAGCTAAAATCAAAAGGAGATACACAAGGTGCTGGTTAGGTGCTGATTTGATAAAGATTTTTAATCATTATCTGTGGTTTTATGTCTTTTCATTTGGTTTTATTATTTTAAAAAAGCATTTATATACAGAGAGAGCAATATATGCTGGGTAAACAGTGCAAGGAGATTTTGAACTCTCCTCCCCCTTGATGAGCTCTAGTGAAAATCTTGCCTCTGTCTTCCATGGTACATTTAGGCTCGGGGGGGGGGGAGCCCCTCTTAGTGATAACCAGGTCCCCCCCCCACTTCCCCAAGCCTAACTATTGTGTATGTACATTTTTCTCTGAATGTCTTTAATAACAGCAATTGCACTCAATGTGTGTGTGCTCTATGCAACGGTTTGTACGATGTCCCTTTTCAGTACGGTGATTAAATAAATTATAAATTAGCAGTGTGATTGCAGGCAACACTCTTACAGTCATTTATAGCCAGGTCCTTTTGAGATTTGCTTGAAACCTTGGCAGCTCAGCATTTCTAAAAATTCATTGTATTTTTTTTCCTTGACTGATGTGCGCGCTTAAAATAACCGCCTGTATTTTGACAGGTTAAATTTAGTATAGTTTCCTCCTGCCTTGCAATCTCTTCCTTCTCCCAGTGCACATAAAGGAGAAGCCCAGCCATTAGGCACCCGGAAGCTATTTTAGAGCAATACAAGAGCATTTTTAAAAAACACAGGGTGCTAGCTCTGGATTTGACCTCAATTCACACTGCTAGAGGAACGCCTTGTAGCCAAGTTTCGCCTCCCCTTCTCTGGGCTCCACCGCACGAAGTGCCTTGCCCAGTGTTGACCCTGCCGCCACCTTTCCCAAAGGCCATAGGAGAACTTCTCTGAAAGCCTTGGGATCACCGCTTCCAAGCCAACCCAAACCAGCCCCTGCAGGATCAAGGAAGGACCCCTTGTAGCAGCACTAGCCTCCTCCACTAAAAGCCAACAAGCCCTTAGAATTATGCAGTCTTTTTTTTCAATTTCATATCCAAACTAGCCTGGTGGATCTAGCAGATGGATTCCGTCTCCCTGTAATCATGAACCCTTCCAGTATGGCTAATCCTGCCTCCGATGGCTTGGTTCTCCTTCGCCACATCTCTTGCTTGCACGTTGTCGGAATCTTGTCCTCTGTCCCAAAACTGCTACCCTTGAAGGATCTGATCTCAGGAGGCATCCAATCCTGACCACCACACTGGAAGGACAGCAGTGCAATATTTGAATTGTCAAGTTATGTCAAGGACAGCGTCTCTTTTTATGAACTTGCTCAAGTGTAAACCGCCTTGAGTCCCTTTGGAAGGAGACAAGCAGGTTAAAAATATTTTAAATACATGAAATACATATAAAAATAAATACATCTGGTTAAGGAACATAAATACCCTAAGAATGGCCAGCAAGCTATATCGTGCCTGTATAGCGTAGAAAGATTTTGTGATAGTCCTTGCTGAAACCTTGCCGCAGATTCTTGCTACCAAACAATCTGAATGCACAAAATGAATCTGAGAAATAATTACACATAAGTACAAACTGCAATTTGCTTAGGTTTTATTTTTTAAATCATGTATATCAAGAGAGTACTCATGTGCCTTTATGGGGGTATCACAACTAGCCATCTGAAACATGATTCCATGCATCAGTAGAGAAAAGCCTTTAGATGAGCCTCGTGGCGCAGTGGTTAAATGCCTGTACTGCAGGTAAAACTGTGCTCACGACCTGGGGTTCAATCCCAGGTAGCAGGCTCAAGGTTCACTCAGCCTTCCATCCTTCCGAGGTCGGTAAAATGAGTACCCAGCTTGCTGGGGGGGCAATGTGTAGCCTGCACACTGTAATTAAAATTGTAAACCGCCCAGAGACTACTTAAAAGTGGTATGGGGCGGTATATAAGCAGAACACGTTGCTCTAGACAGATTTGAAAATATTGTTGTGTACATGAGATCCTACCTGCTTACTCAGCACACTTTCCCTACCATTGAAAGGAAAAATATTGCTATCGTAACTAAAACTGCTTTTTTAAATTCATGTAAAAAATATTGAAACTGGTTTGTTGCCAGGTAAGCCTTGAGCTGTTGAAAGAGGCTTTCCCAGTAAAAGATGTCGAGGTTGGTCCCTCCGGCCACGATCTTGCCCTCGATCCCCCGGTAGATGACCTGCAGCTGGTTGTAGGTCTCCCCCTTGAAGACGGACTGGACATCAGCACTGACCGAGGCGTTCACTCCGTCCCGGCGCTCGCCTGCAGGAAACCGGGGGGCACAGGGTTAGGGTTAGGGTTAGGCTGTGAGTGCGAGGCGCAGGCATATTCCCCGCTCCACCCACCGCTGGGCGATGCCGCTTACTGGGCCCTTTCTCGACGGCTTCCAGCTTCCACAGCTTGGCAATCTCGTCCTCCGTGATGATGGTCATGTCCCTCCAAATATCCACGTTCTTGCCTTGCTCGAGCAACATGTACACCTGCAACGGAAGGAGAGAGGAACGTCTGGGGGAAGCGAAGTGCAGGAGGGGCCCCCAATAGGCTCCCAGTAGCTGCAGGAAATCCTCACCCACAGTGCCAGATATCCACCGCCTGGAAATATGAACAGAGTAAAACCAGAAATACGCATTTCCACTGTGTAATGGCCAGAGCTGGCCTCCAGAGGGACCCAGAGACCGTGCTATGTATCTGGTGCATTGTTATCCGCGGTTTCCACCATCCACGGGATAGCTTAAAACCAAGTATATGGTGTGTAAACCATACCATATAGGGGTCTTTTGTGATGACATTCTCTCTCTCTGTCTCTCTCTCTCTCTCTCTCTCTCTCTCTCTCTCTCTCTCAGACAGTGATGTAGATGGTCAGCAAAATAATAACCCAGTAATTACTTTCAGGGTGGGAATAATGTCTTAAAGGGGTGTTTTTGCCTACCCTTTTCAACAGAGCAAATGCAAGGTACTCTGGACCCTTTTCACTGTGTGTGTGTGTGTGTGTGTGTGTGTGTGTGTGTGTGTGTGTGTGTGTGTGTGTGTGTGTGTGTGTGTGTGTGTGTGTGTGTGTGTGTGTGTGTGTGTGTGTGTGTGTGTGTGTGTGTCATTTCCTGTGTGTGGTTCTCCCCCTCCAAACAGTAGATCTTTTGTTTTTATTTATTTACTTACCAGGTTTTTATTGTGCCTTATCTAGCCGCATGGCACAATTCAAACCTAATAAATGCAAAGCTATGGATGTCTTCAGAGTTCCCTTCTTAGTGGTAGTGGAGGAGCACTCTGCACCAGCTCAGGAGCACCCTTTCCTTCCTTTGACCTAGATCTGGCTCACAATTAACCCCGCCAAAAAAAAAGACCCTGGGAATGCAGATATCCCCAAATTGCGCCCCTCGTTTACAGCCCCCTTCTTCCCCATGGAAATTTTTGCCTTTTCCTTCTTAAAAAGGAGAAAATTCACTATATAGAAAAAGCAATGTAGGTGGGGAAGCGGGTGACGTTTTATCCCCGGGAACTCTATGGTATCAGGACTCTATGATCCCCCGAGGAGACTCCCACCTTTCGCGCCCCTTTTTTTTTGGACTCACCTCATATCCCGGTCTCGTCTCCTTCTCCTCCGACTCTCCCTCGATCCGGATCTGGACCGGATTCTCCTTCAGCGCCGTTCTCGGGACCGGGACCGCGAATCCATGGCCGCTCTAGCTCGGCCCTACCTCTTAGCGACGCGACACTCCCGGTTTTTCCGAAATATATTTATTTTAATTAAGCAAATTAAAACACAACATAAAAGACAAAAAATAACTTTTTCCGGTCCTAAACTGCATCCTGTCTCTCTCTTTTTTTCTTTTCGCTCTATATGTCACACTACCCCCCCACACTTCTTATGATATAAAACATATAATAATTAAAAGTATTTATTTATTATTTATTATTTAATTAGAACAGTTGTATCGTGCCCATCTTCCGAATCGGAGCTCTGGGTGGCTAACAAATAAAACAAAACAATAAAAGGCTAATCCACAGATTGCAATAAAAAAGGAGGGGAGGCAAACCCTCCAGCGGGATAACACAAGCGGCAAAAAAAGAGAGGGGAAAAAAGAAAATTAAGTGGAAAGGTCGCCAAACGCCTCCTTAAAAAGGTGAGTATTAGAATAATTAAACATTATTAAAATGATTAAATTTATTATCACGTAAGGACATAACCATTCCTTCGTGTCTCTCTTTCTGGTTTTAGCTCTATGGGTCACACTACTCCCGCCCCTCTCTTCAAAAAATTTGGCTCTATGTGTCACAAATCCATTTCGCAATAATTTCCCATTAGAAATAATGGGAAGCTGCAATTCCCAGAAATGGCCACAGGATGTCAGCACTGGTGCGGTCTTTAAATTCCCCATTGGAAACAACGGGAGGCTGCAATGCCCAGTTGGGCCACATGAGGGAGCCACTGGACTGCCCTTTGTTACCTATAGGAAAGAATGGGAGGCTGTCTATATCAGTGCCCGAAGAATAATTAAATTTCCTCTCCGCCTAAGTGAGTTTTTCCCTCGTTTCATATTAGAGATACGGAGCGTCGTGGCACTGATGCGTTTCCCACACCTCCTCTGGAGGGAATAATAAGTATATAGTGAAAATATGCATAATGTTTTTAAAAATTCGTTCAGGCAATGGTTGAGTTAGTCCGGTCATGGCCTCGCATTCCGGGAAGGCCCCCTCTTTGCGTCACTCGCAAAAACCGGAAGGAGCGCGTCCGGAAGACCCTTGGGGCGTCATCAGGGGGAACCGGAAGTGACGCGTCGCTAAGAGGTAGGGCCGAGCTAGAGCGGCCACGGGTTCGCGGTCCCGGTCCCGAGAACGGCGCCGGAGGAGAAGCCGGTCCAGATCCGGATCGAGGGAGAGTCGGAGGAGAAGGAGACGAGACCGGGATGGGAGGTGAGTCCAAAAAGGTGGGCGAGAAAGGTAGGAGTCTCCTCGCGGGATCATAGAGTTCGGGTACCATAGAGTCAACGGGGATAGAGCGGCACCCTCTCCCCTACCTACATTGCTTTTTCTATATAGTGAATTTTCTCCTTTTTAAGAAGAAAAAGACGGAAATTTCCATGGGGAAGAAGCGGTTTGTATACGAGGGGCCGCAGTTTGGGGATATGTGCGTTCCCAAGGTTTTTTCTCTTTTTTTGGCTGGGTTAATTGTGAGCCAGACCTAGGTCAAAGGAAAGAAAGGGTGCTCCTGAGCTGGTGCAGAGTGCCTTTAAGGCAACCCCCGTCCTCCTCGGTTCCTCCCATCCTTCCCAGGCCCTCTATGCCCCTTCCTCCACTACCACTAAGAAGGGAACTCTGAAGACATCCATAGCTTTGCATTTATTAGGTTTGAATTAGGTTTGAAAATAGCTTTATTGATTGATTGATTGGTTAGTTTATTTATTTATGAGCTTCATATACAGCAGCCACCTAGCCCAAAGGCTACTCTGGGCTGTTTACAAAGTGCAGAATACAAATTATAAAACACATAAGAGTAAATATATACAAGTCAAATACAAACAAAGTTCTAAATAACAAAACAAACCATAATCAAGATAACTATAATATAAATTATAACCCTGAGAAGGTCAGCTCTTTGCTCCATGCAGGCATAGCTCTGGTCTGACAGGGTGACTTCTCAATTAATTGACTGATTAATTGTTGGTTGCATTTCTTGAATCGAGATTCAGTATGTAGGCTGCATAATTAAATTGTCAACCATCCAGACAGTGCTTGAAGTGCTGTGGGGCGGTATATAAGCAGAAGCAGAACACTTTACGTACAAGGATAAAGAAAGAAGAACAGCACTTTTGAAAATTATGAAACAAAGAATTAGTAAACTTGCCATATGAAATATCCATCTACTGTATCTACCTACCTGTCTAGCTGGCTAGTTGTTGTTGAGGCATGCTGCTACATAAGGCATGATAAAAACCTGATAAGTTAATAAACAAAAAAATCTATTGTTTTTTTTGGGGGGGAACCACACACAGAGGAAAAGATATATATATAATTGAGAACGGAAAGGAATCCAGGGTGAAAAGGGTCCAGAGTTGCCTGGCATTTGCTCTGTTGAAAAGGGCAGGCAAAAACACCCCTGTAAGACATGAGTCCCATCCTGAAACTCATTACTGGGTTATTAGTTTGCTGACCATCTACATCACTGTCAAAGAGACAGAGAAAGAGAGAGAGAGAAGAAAACCTTGCAAGATTTTCCAGTCTGTCGGTTTTATTTTATTGGTGGTTTATTCTAAGAATATGTCTTTTGCGTCAGCTCCGGGGAAGACAACAGGAGATGGAGGAATTGGAGAGAGAAGAGCAGGGAAGGTCAACCCCAAAGACCCCCAAAGCGCTCCTCGCAATCCCGGGATTGCTCCTCGAGCACAGAGTCAATCAGCTTCCCAGTGGTTGGTGTCGTCTGTGATCTTCCCATCGCCCTCCCGGGTGGACCTGTGTGAGGAGCGCCTTTGGCTGAAAGAGGAGAAGACGAAGCAGAAGGAGCTGATGAAGGCTCTGGAGACGCCCGAGGAGAAAAGGGCCCGGCCATTGGCCAAGTAAGAGGTCCCAGGTTTTCAGGTGCTTCTGTTTGTTGTTATGTGCTGTCAAGTGGCCTCTTATGGCACCCCTCTGTAGAAGCCATCTCTTTTCCCAAGGTGGGGGGGTTTCATCTTCCAGCACTGTCTCTTGCTTCTCTTTTCCCCACCCTGGGAGTCTCATTTTCCAGCACTATTGTTTCGTTTTTGCACCTTCAATTAATCAATTATTTCCCTCTCAGCTTTCTTCACTCTCCAGCTTTTCACACCCATACCTGGTGATCAGGAAGACAATCTTGGCCGTGGTTTCCAGTGACGCATCTCCTTACACTTGACAACCGTCTCTAATTCTGTCACTCCTTCTGCGCAGTTTCCGATGTGTCCATGCTGAGCCCTGGGCCTTGAGTTCTAGTTAATATCAAATATCGTCGGTCAGATGTGAGGGGCTTGGCTTCAGCCACCTTCTCCGAATGTTTTACAGATCCGTAAATCTCTTAGCCTGCTAAGGATCCTCTGACGGGTTCTCTGTCCCCCCCCCCCCTCGTCATCTCTTTCAGGCTTTGGAGAAAAGGGGGATCTGTCACCTGTCCGAAAAAGAACTTAAGGCACGGAACAAGCTGATCCAGAAAGAAAACTGCCTGGAGCTGCAGAAAGTAAGATTCTTCAAAAATCGGTGCAGACAGGGTGGGTGGGTAGGTGTCGTTGGTTTAATTCCAGTTTACAGCATGAAGAGGAGGGACCTTAGATTATGTTTTCCCCAAGGAAAATAACAAAAACTGTCAGTTTGTGGGCAGGCTTCGAAACTGAGAACTCAGCCCCATTGAAAACGCTGGGGACATTTTTCCCAAGGTGCTGGTCCTCACTGAGTAGTGAGGCTCATGCTAGGATGTTCTCCTTTTGTCCAGTAAATTGGAAGATCTTGGTGTGTTGGTGGACGGCTCCATGAAGGTGTCTCCCCAATGTGTGGCAGCAGTGAAGAAGGCCAATTCCATGCTAGGGATTATCAAAAAGGGGATTGAAAATAAAACAGCCAACATTATAATGCCATTATACAAAACAATAGTAAGGCCGCACCTGGAGTATTGTGTACAATTCTGGTGACCGCATCTCAAGAAAGACATAGTGGAACTGGAAAAGGTGCAGAAGAGAGCGACTAAAATGATTACTGGGCTGGGGCACCTCCCTTATGAGGAAAGGCTAAAACATTTGGGGTTCTTTAGTCTGGAAATAAGGCACCTTGAGGGGGGATATGATTGAGACATACAAAATAATGCAGGACATGAGTAAAGTGGATAGAGGGAAGTTCTTCTCCCTTTCCCAAAATACAAGAACTAGGGGACATACACTCAAATTGAGGCCTGGGAGAGTAAGAACTGACAAAAGAATTTTTTTTTCACCCAGCGCATTGTTAGTCTGTGGAACTCCCTGCCACAGGATGTGGGGATGGCATCTGGCCTGGATGCCTTCAAAAGGGGATTGGACAGATTCCTGGTAGAAAACTCCATCACAGGTTACAAACCATGATGGAGATGTGTAATCACCAGGCTTAAAACTAGGGTACTTCAAGGGCCAGATACAGGGGAGTAGTATCAGGAGACAGATATCTAGTCTCATGCGCTCCCAAACGCATCTGGTGGGGCCGCTGTGAGATACACGAAGCTGGACTAGATGGGCCTTTGGCCTGATCCAGCAGGGCTCTTCTTATGTTCCTAAATTAGAAAGGTACAATTTCCAGATGTTTTGAAACCATGGGGAACAACTTTGGTGAAAAACCAGGGCTGGAGGGAATGAAGGGGAACGTGTGTGGTATTTTTTATATATTTCTTTCCAGTTTTTTCCCAGAATTTCTGGAAATTTTACATCTTGAGTGGGGACCGGGTACGAGGATCTCGATTTTGGTTTCTGAAGCAGCCGGGAAGCCACGATATCGGCACACGGCATGGAGAGAGGGATTTTACGAATAATGAATTCAGACCAGTCTGAATTTCCTCCCACAAAGACCAGATGGGGAACAACGTAAGTACGAACAACTCTCAACGTCTTGGAACATTATGACGCCCTTCTGGATCAGCCGGGAGCTCCGATCTTTCTGGATGCCGGGGGGTGGGGGTGGGAAGCATTGGATCATCTCGGTTGGAACGTGGCGGCGCCACGCCTGAAGAGCCACAGGCGTGGGAGATCCTTATACACAGAGAGTAGAGAGAGGGACATATATATACGGGGTGGGGGGTTAGTGTGACACATAGAGCTAAAATCAAAAGGAGACACACAAGGTGCTGGTTAGGTGCTGATTTGATAAAGATTTTAATCATTATCTGTGGTTTTATGTCTTTTTATTTGGCTTTATTTTTTAAAAAAAAAACCATAGGTATACCGAGAGAGTAATATTTGTTGGGTGAACAGTGCAAGGAGGCGATTTTGAACTCTCCTCTCCGTTGCGGAGCTTAAGTGAAAATCTTGAGTCTGTCCTCTATGGTATATTTAGTCTCAGGGGGGGGAAGCCCCTCTTACTGTTAACCAGGTCCCCCCCCACTTCCCCAAGCTATTGTGTATGTGCATTTTTATCTGAATGTCTTTAATAACAGCGATTGCACTCAATGTGTGTGTGCTCCATGCAACGGTCTGTACGATGTCCCTTTCCAGTGACGGTGATTAAATAAATTATAAATTAGCAGTGTGATTGCAGGCAACACTCTTACAGTCATTTATAGCCAGGTCCTTTTGAGATTTGCTTAAAACCTTGGCAGCTCAGCATTTCTAAAAATTCATTGTATTTCTTTTTCCTTGACTGATGTGCGCGCTTAAAACCGGGAAGCTATTTTAGAGCAATACAAGAGCATTTTAAAAAAAAAACAGGGTGCTAGCTCTGGATTTGACCTCAAATCACAGTGCTGGAGGAACGTCTTGTAGCCAAGTTTGGCCTCCCCTTCTCTGGGCTCCACCGCACAAAGTGCCTTGCCCAGTGTTGACCCTGCCGCCACCTTTCCCAAAGTCCATAGGAGAACTTCCCCGAACGCCTTGGCATCACGGCTTCCAAGCCAACCCAAACCAGCCCTGCACGAACGACGTATATGGTGTATAAACCATACCATATAGATGCAGTGCATGCTCGTATAACAAGCGGTTTCTTTACCAGAAAATCCACTTAAAAGAAAAATATTCTAGGGCCTTTTTTGGTGGTGTTCCCTGCTCTTCTCTCTCCGCTTCCTCCATCTCCGGCTGTCTTCCTTGGAGCTGAAGCTAAAGACGTATTCTTAGAATAATCTGCCAATAAAATAAAACAAGTAGACTGGAAAATCTTGCAAGGTTTTCTTCTCTCTCTGTCTCTCTCCTTCCCTATTTTTGACAGTGATGTAGACGGTCAGCAAAATAATAACCCAGTAATTACTTTCAGGATGGGAATCGTGTCTTACACGGGTGTATTTGCCTGCCCTTTTCCACGGAGCAAATGCCAGGCACCCTAGACCCTTTTCACACTGGATTATTTCTGTTCTCAATCATATATATGTATCTTTTTCTGCCTGTGTGTAGTCCCCCCCCAACAATGGATGTTATGTTTTTATTTATTTACCTGTCAGGTTTTTTTATCCTAGCTAGCTAGATAGGTAGATACAATAGATGGATATTTCATATGGCAACTTTATTGATTCTGTTTCATCATTTTCAGAGTGCTATTCTTTCTTGATCCTTGTACGTAAACTCTTCTGCTTCTGCTTATATACCACTCCATTGCACTTCAAGCACTCTCTGGGTTCTTTACAATTTAACTGTTTAGGCCACACACTGAATCTGGATTCAAGAAACAAAACCAACCAATTAAGCAGTCAATTAATTGAGAAGCCACCCTGTCAGACCAGAGCTATGCCTGGACAGAGCAAAGGGTTGGCCCACTCAGGGTTATAATTTTTATTATCGTTACATTAGAACTTTGTTTGTATTTGACTTGTATATATTTACTGTACGTGTTTTATAATTTGTATTCTGCACTTTGTAAACTGCCCAGAGTAGCCTTTGGCCTAGTTGGCTGCGGTATATGAAGCTCTAGATAGATAGATAGATAGATAGATAGATAGATAGATAGATAGATAGATAGATAAATAGATAGATAGATAGAGCTATTTTCTAATCTATTTAATCTAATAAATGCAAACCTATGGGTGACTTGAGAGTTCCCTTCTTAGTGGTAGAGGAGGAAGGGGCATAGAGGGCCTGGGAAGGATGGTTGGAGCCGAGGAGGACAGGGGTTGCCTTAAAGGCACTCTGCAGCAGCTCAGGAGCACCCTTTCTTTCCTTTGACCTAGGTCTGGCTCACAATTAACCCCGCCTCGCGATGCATCACTTCCATTTCCCCCCGAAATATATTTATTTCAATAAAGCAAAATAAAACACAAAATAATAGATAATAAATAATTTATCCGGTCCTAAGCTGCATCCCCCCCTCTCTCTTTTTTTTCTTTTCTTTTCGCTCTATGTGTCACACTACCCCCACCTCATATGATATAAAACATATAATAATTAAAAGTATTTATTTATTATTTATTATTTATTTAGAACAGTTGTATTGCGCCCATCTTCCGAATTGGAACTCTGGGCGGTTAACAAATAAAACAAAACAATAAAAGGCCAATCCACAGATTGCAGTAAAAACGGAGGGGAGGCAAACCCTCCAGCGGGATAACACAAGCGGCAAAAAAGAGAGGGGGGGGAAGAAAATGAGAAAGTTAGTATTAGAATAATTAAACATTATTAAACTGATTAAAATTATTATCACGTAAGGACATAACCATTCCTTTGTGTCTCTCTTTCTGATTTTAGCTCTATATTCAACACTACTCCCGCCCCTCTCTCAAAAAAAATTTGGCTCTATGTGTCACAAATGTATTCCGCAATGATTTCCCATAAGATATAATGGGAGGCTGCAATTCCCAGAAATGGCCACAGGATGTCAGCACTGGTGCAGCCTTTAAATTCCCCATTGGAAACAACGGGAGGCTGCAATGCCCAGTTGGGCCACAGGAGGGAGATACTGGACCGCCCTTTGGTTTCCTATAGGAAAGAATCGGAGGCTGTCTATAACATTGCCTGAAGAATAATTAAATTTCCTCTCCGCTAAGTGAGTTTCATATTAGAGATACGGAGCGCCGTGGCACTGATGCGTTTCCCACACCTCCGCGGGAGCGAAAAATAAGTATATAGTGAAAATATGCATAACGATTTTTAAAAATTCGGTCAGGCAATGCTTTAGTCAGTCCGGTCATGGCCAAGCATTCCCGGAAGGTCCCCGCATTGCATCACTCGCGGTAACCGGAAAAAGCGCGTCCGAAAGACCCGTTGCGCGTCATCGGGGAACCGGAAGTGACGCGTCGCAAGGACGGAGGGCGGCCTAGAGCGGCCATGCGTTCGCGGCCCCGTTCCCGAGAACGGCGCTGGAGGAGAAGCCGGTCCAGATTCGGATCGAGGGAGAGTCGGAGGAGAAAGAGACGAGACCGGGATGGGACGCGAGTCCATAAAGGGGGGCGGGAAAGGTAGGAGTTTCCTCGGGGGATCATAGAGGTGGGGTACCATAGAGTCACCGGGGATAGAGCGGCACTCTTTCCGCCCACATAGATTGCTTTTTCTATATAGTGAATATTCTCCTTTTTAAGAAGGAAAAGGCGAAAATTTCAATGGGGAAGAGGGGGGGCTTTATACGAGGGGCCGCAATTTGGGGACATTGCATGTCCAAAGTCTTTTTTTTCCGGCTGGGTTGTGAGCCAGACCTAGGTCAAAAGAAGGAATGGGTGCTCCTGAGCTGGTGCAGAGTGCCTTTAAGAAGGCAACCCCCGTCCTCCTCGGCTCCAACCATCCTTCCCAGGCCCTCTATGCCCCTTCCTGCACTACCACTAAGAATGGAACTCTGAAGTCATCCATAAGTTTGCATTTATTAGATTCATTAGATTAGAAAATAGCTCTATCTATCTATCTATCTATCTATCTATCTATCGCTTCATATACCGCAGCCACCTAGCCCAAAGGCTACTCTGGGAAGTTTACAAAGTGCAGAATACAAATTATAAAACACTTGTAAAGCTATACAAGTCAAATACAAACAAAGTTCTAATGTAACTATAATAAAAATTATAACCCTGAGTGGGCCAACCCTTTGCTCCGTCCAGGCATAGCTCTGGTCTGACAGGGTGGCTTCTCAATTAATTGACTCATTAATTGGTTGGTTTTGTTTCTGGAATCCAGATTCAGTGTGTGGCCTAAACAGTTAAATTGTAAAGAACCCAGAGAGTGCTTCAAGTGCAATGGGGTGGTATATAAGCAGAAGCAGAAGAGTTTACGTACAACGGTCAGGAAAGAAGAATGGCACTTCTGAATAGTATGAAACAAAGAATCTATAAAGTTGCCATATGAAATATCCATCTACTGTATCTACCTACCTGTCTAGCTATCTATCTAGCTAGGATAAAAAAACCTAATAAGTAAATAAATAAAAACATAGCATCCATTGTTTGGGGGGGGGACTACACACACGCAGACAAAGATCCATATATATGATTGAGAACAGAAAGAATCCAGTGTGAAAAGGGTCTAGGGTGCCTGGCATTTGCTCCGTGGAAAAGGGCAGGCAAATACACCCCTGTAAGACACGATTCCCATCCTGAAAGTAATTACTGGGTTATTATTTTGCTGACCGTCTACATCACTGTCAAAAATAGAGACAGAGAGAGACAGAGAGAGAAGAAAACCTTGCAAGATTTTCCAGTCTACTTGTTTTATTTTATTGGCAGATTATTCTAAGAAAACGTCTTTAGCTTCAGCTCCAAGGAAGACAGCCGGAGATGGAGGAAGCGGAGAGAGAAGAGCAGGGAACGCCACCAAAAATGGCCCTAGAATATTTTTATTTTAAGTGGATTTTGTGGTAAAGAAACTGCTTGTTAAAAGAGCATGCACTACATCTATATCTGATGGTTTATACACCATATACTTGGTTCTAAGCCGTCCCGTGGATGGTGGAAACCGCAGATAATAGTATGCCAGATACATAGCACAGTCTCTGGTTAGTCGCTATTTCTGGCCGTTACACAGTGGAAATGCTTATTTCTGGGTTTTTTTCTGTTCATATTTCCAGGCGGTGGGTAGGTGGCACCGTGGGTGAGGAATTCCTGCGGCAATGGGGAGCCTCTTGGGCCCTCGGGCCCTTCCTGTGCTTCGACTCCCCCAGACGTTCCTCTCCCCTTCCGCTGCAGGTGTCCATGGAGCTCGAGCAAGGAAAGAACGTGGATTTCTGGAGAGACATGACCATCACTATGGAGGAAGAGATCGCCAAGCTGTGGAAGCTGGAAGCCATCGGGAAAGGGCCCGGTAAGCTGTCTCACTGAACAGTGGGTGGAGCAGGGATACACCTGCAGCTCGCACTCACGGCCTAAATCTAACCGTAACGCTAACTCTGTGCCCCCCCCCCCGGTTTCCTACAGGCGAGCGCCAGGAAGGAGTGAATGCCTCGGTCAGCACTGATGTCCAGTCCGTATTGAAGGGGAAGACCTACAACCAGCTGTAGATCATCCACCAGGGGATCGAGGGCAAGATTGTGGCCAGAACGCCCAACCTAGATCCACCAGGCTAGTTTGGATATGGATTGTCTTCCTGATCACCAGGTATGGGTGTGAAAAGCTGGAGAGTGAAGAAAGCTGAGAGGGAAATGATTGATTATTTGAAGGTCACGCATCCATGGGATTGCCATGAGCCAGAGGCAACGAGATGGCTGGGGCAGTGCAAAAATGAAACAATAGTGCTGGAAGATGATGAGACTCCCAGGGTGGGGGAAAGAGAAGCAAGAGACAGTGCTGCAAGATGAGACTCCCAACGTGGGGGGAAAAGAAGCAAGAGACAGTGCTGCAAAATGAGAAACCCCCCACCCCACCCCGGGAAAAGAGATTGCTTCTACAGAGAGTGCTATAAGAGGCAACTTGACAGCACATAACAACAAACAGAAGCACCTGAAAACCTGGGACCTCTTACTTGGCCAAGCACCGGGCCTGTTTCTCCTCGGGAGTCTCCAGACACTTCATCAGCTCCTTCTGCGTCATCTTCTCCTCTTTCAGCCAAAGGCGCTCCTGGAGGCTCAGCTGCTTATACAGGTCCACCCGGGAGGGCGACAGGAAGGTCACGGACACCAAGGACTGGGATGCTGATTGACTCTGTGCTCGGGGCGCAATCCCGGGATTGCGAGGAGCGCTTTCGGGGTCTTTGGGGTTGACCTTCCCTGCTCTTCTCTCTGCAATACCTCCATCTCCGGGTGTCTTCCTCAGAGCTGACGCAAAAGACATATTCTTAGAATAAAACACCAATAAAATAAAACCGACAGACTGGTAAATCTTGCAAGGTTTTCTTCTCTCTCTCTCTCTCTCTCTCTCTCTCTCTCTCTCTCTCTCTCTCTCTCTCTCTCTCTCTCTCTCTCTCTCTCTTTGACAGTGATGTAGATGGTCAGCAAACTAATAACCCAGTAATCAGTTTCAGGATGGGACTCGTGTCTTACAGGGGTGTTTTTGCCTGCCCTTTTCAACAGAGCAAATGCCAGGCACTCTGGACCCTTTTCACCCTGGATTCCTTTCTGTTCTCAATTATATGTATATCTTTTCCTGTGTGTGTGGTTTCCCCCCCCCCCCCAAACAATAGATGTTTTTGTTTATTAACTTATCAGGTTTTTATCATGCCTTATGTAGCAGCATGCCTCTACAACAACTAGCTAGCTAGACAGGTAGGTAGATACAGTAGATGGATATTTCATATGGCAAGTTTAATAATTCTTTGTTTCATAATTTTCAAAAGTGTTGTTCTTCTTTCTTTATCCTTGTACATAAAGTGTTCTGCTTCTGCTTATATACCGCCCCATAGCACTTCAAGCACTCTCTGGATAGTTGACAATTTAATTATGCAGCCTACATAGTGAATCTGGATTCAAGAAATGCAACCAACAATTAATCAGTCAATTAATTCAGGAGACACCGTGTCAGACCAGAGGTATGCCTGCATGGAGCAAAGAACTGACCTACTCAGGATTATAATTTATATTATAGTTATCTTGATTATGGTTTGTTTTGTTATATAGAACTTTGTTTGTATTTGACTTGTATATATTTACCGTATGTGTTTTATAATTTGAATTCTACACTTTGTAAACAGCCCAGAGTAGCCTTTGGGCTAGGTGGCTGCTGTATATGAAGGTCATAAATAAATAAACTAATCGAGCAAGCAAGCATGCTATTTTCAAGCCTAATTAATCTAATACAGTGGTACCTTGTATAAAGGAATTAATTTGTTCCAAATGAAATTATGTTAAGCAAATTTTCCTTTATACAATTCCCATAGGAATGCATTGAAAATGGAGTGATCCCATGTTTATGTGGTACGGATTCTCCCCATAGGCGATTATGTTAAGCAAATTTCCCCCTCTCTCCAGAATATTTTATGTTGTACACATTTTTATGTTATACAAGCTGTTTGTTATACAAGGAGGGTCCACTTTACTGTTGTTTTTCGAAGCTGCCAGAGGAGAGGGAAATGCAAAAGGACCAGCGTTTTGGGGGTGGGGGGGGGTTTTTTTGGGGGGGGGTCCAGGTTATCTCCTGGCTTGAGCCTTGTGGGGGGGGGGGGTGAAGGGGCCAATGTGTGGGGTGATGGGTGTTTTTTTTGGGGGGGGGAATACATTTCATTTTCCTTTGACTCCAGGAACGGAGCCGGAGCCCCCCTGAGTCAGAGGTTTGGGGGGGGAGGGGGAGGGGGGCGGCTGTTTTTGCCCTGAGGGCGACCTGGACGGGCTTTGGGGCAACGAGGTGCCAACTGCGATGGGGGTCCATCAGAAAGGACGTGGATTGCTTTTTTCCATTTTATTTTCCAAAAGAGAAACGCGTGATGACCTCAAAAGGGGCGCGACGCCCGAGACCCGCCGCGGTGAAGCGGGAGAGGCTCCGAGGCCTGCCAATCGGGCGCTCGACCAATGGGAGGCGGTTTCGTCATCGAGGCAGGGGAGGACCCGGCGTGTCAAATTTACCAGGAGCCGTGTAAACTCCCAGTAGCTGGGATGGCTCAGCGGGGAAAACCCTTGTTAACTTTTAATGGCGGCTCTCGTTGGCCGGTAGTCTCCGAGTTCGAATCCCCGAGGGTGAGCCTGACCAGCTGCGCATCCGGTTGGTTCTCTCTTTCTGGGCTTGGGTCCTGCCGCCTGTGCAACCTTGGGCAAGTTGCACAGTCCTCACTGGCCCCACCTTGGCAGGACCGTCAGTCAGGGCTGCGCGACTCACTCGTAGGTAGTACAGGTTGGGGGGACCCGGGCCCAGAAAAAGAGAACCACCTTTTGCCAAAATGGCGGCCGGATCCAGGGGGAAAAAATAAAAAAATTCCCTGCTATTTTTTTCCACCTCAGCAACCCAGCGGGGATTCGAACCAGCAGACCCCGGGGGGACCTACTACCTTTGCAGGCGCCGAACCCACTGAGCCACCAGCGGCTCTTGGCTTCTGAGCGTGTTAATAGCCTACTTGAACCTTCTGCCCCCAGAGGCCAAAGGCGGGAAAAACGGGAACTCTGAGGATTCGAACTAAGGAACCCAAGGTCCGGGCCGTTACATTAACCTCTAAGCCAGCCCCACAACCGGAAGTGACGTTTGACAATCTAACCTATATCTCTCCGGCTACGGAAGTGTGGCACGTTTAAAAACAAGGAATCTCCGGGATTCGAACCTGTTGATTCATATCTCTTGGGTCACTGCCATTACCTATAGGCCAGCCCCCGGACCGGAAGTGACGCTCGAAAATCTGACCTATGTCTCTCCGGCCTCGGTTGTTCCCATTAAGAAACCCACCATTGGATTCCTCCATGGCAAGCTGCGCGCCGTCCCAGGAAATGACGTCCGTCCGGGATTCCGCTGCTCGTCCTTCGCTTCAAGGGTTCCGGTCGGGACACGGAACCTGTGCCCGGGCAGCGGCGGCGCCGTTCCCACGTGCACCACTTGGCGCTCACCGGTTTCGGGCAGGGAATTGCCGACCCCGACCCCTGAGCATGGGCAGAGTTCCTCCCTCCCTCCCGCTCGCCCCCCCCCCCGGCCTCTTTGATCTTAAAAGCCTTCCTGGAGGCGAGGAAAAAGTTTCAATAAAAGACCTGCACAAAAGGAGTCTCGTGTCAGTGGGTTTGATTTAATTCCACAGTCGCAGACAAAGCACTCAATAGCACAATTCACAGCTGCCAAACAAAGCCATGTTTTGACCCATTTAATTCGCATTTTACTCCTGGGGAGTGTTTAGCCTTGGAAGCAATCATCACCCCTCGAATAAGAGAAGTTCTTTTTTTCTGGGGAGAAAGCTTCTGAAATACATAAATAAAACCCCCATCACCTCCAGGAAGGAGAAGCCTCCGAGCCCTGTGGTTTTAGTCATAAGGAGGATCACCTCATTTAAATATAAACAAATAAAGTCCCAGGGCAGGCACCAAGCTCTGGCTGCATCGCCCCCCCCCCTATTAAAAGCTCTCCCCCCGCTTTCAAAACCCGCCCTTTGCTGCCCTCCAGTGGCAAAATATAATTATGTCAGTTCTCCAAGGCTTCAAACCGTTCATTTCCTTTCCTTAATCTTTTTTTGGACTAAAAACTTCCAGAATTCATTAAACTGAGGGGCAAAAAAAAAATCCCATTTTTATTTTGTACGGATTTTCCCCGTAGGCAATTATGTTAAGCAAATTTCCCCTATCCCCGGAATTTTTTATGTTGTACAAATTTTTATGTTATACAAGCTGTCTGTTATAAAAGGGTCCACTGTAAATGCAAAGCTATGGATGTCTTCAGAGTTCCCTACTTAGTGGTAGTGGAGGAGGGGGCATAGAGGGCCTGGGAAGGATGGGAGGAACCGAGGAGGACAGGGGTTGCCTTAAAGGCACTCTGCACCAGCTCAGGAGCACCCTTTCTTTCCTTTGACCTAGGTCTGGCTCACAATAAACCCAGCCAAAAAAAAGAAAAAGAAAAAACCTTGAGAACGCAAATATTATAATAAAAATTATAACCCTGAGTGGGCCAACCCTTTGCTCCATCCAGGCATAGCTCTGGTCTGACAGAGTGGCTTCTCAATTAATTGACTGATTAATGGGTTGGTTGTGCTTCTTGAATCCAGATTCAGTGTGTCACCTAAACAATTAAATTGTAAAGAACCCAGAGAGTGCTTGAAGTGCAACGGGGCAGTATATAACCAGAAGCAGAACAGTTTACGTACAAGGATCAGGAAAGAAGAACGGCACTTCTGAATATTATGAAACAAAGAATCAAGAAAGTTGCCATATGAAATATCCATCTACTGTATCTACCTAGCTAGCTAGCTAGTTGTTGTGGCATGCTGCTAGATGAGGCCGGATAAAAGAACCTGATAAGTAAATAAATTAAAAAAAACCAATGTTTGTGGGGGGGGGGGAACCACACACACAGAAAAATATACATATATATAATTGAAAAGGGAGAGGAATCCACAATGAAAAGGGTCTAGAGCAGTGGTTCTCAACATGTGGGTCCCCAGATGTTCCTGGACTGCAACTCCCAGAAACCCCTTCCGGCACAGCGAGTAGTGGAGGCTTCTGGGAATTGCAGTCCAGGAACATCTGGGGACCCACACACAGGTTGAAAACCAGTCGTCTAGAGTGCCTGGCATTTGCTCAGTTGAAAAGGGCAGGCAAAAACACCACTGTAAGACACGAGCAAGGAAAGAACGTGGATTTCTGGAGGGACATGACGATCACTATGGAGGAAGAGATCGCCAAGCTCCACTCACTGAACAGTGGGTGGAACGGGGCTGCACCTACAGCTCGCACTCACAGCCTGAACCTAACCGTAACGCTAACTCTGTGCCCCTCAGTTCCCTACAGGCGAGCGCCAGGAAGGAATGAACGCCTCAGTCAGCACTGATGTCCAGTCCCGTATTGAAGGGAAATACCTACAACCAGCTGCAGATCATCCAGCAAGGAATCGAGGGCAAGATCGTGGCCAGAATGCCCAACCTAGATACACCAGGCTAGTTTGGATATGCAATAAAAAAAAGACTGCATCATTCTAAGGGCTTGTTGGCTTTTAGTGGAGGAGGCTAGTGCTACTACAAGGGGCCTTCCTTGATCCCGCAGGGGCTGGTTTGTGTTGGCTTGGAAGCGGTGATGCCAAGGCGTTCGGAGAAGTTCTCCTATGGCCTTTAGGAAAGGTGGCGGCAGGGTCAACAATGGGCAAGGCACTTCATGCGGTGCTGCCCAGAGAAGGGGAGGCCAAACTTGGCTACAAGGCGTTCCTCTAGCACTGTGAATTGAGGTCAAATCCAGAGCTAGCACCCTGTGTTTTTTAAAAAATGCTCTTGTGTTGCTCTAAAATAGCTTCCCGGTGCCTAATGGCGGGACTTCTCCTTTACGTGCACAAGGAGAGGGAAGAGATTGCAAGGCAGGAGGAAAGTATCCTAAAATTAGCCTGTCAAAATACAGGCAGTTGTTTTAAGTGAACACATCGGTCAAGGGGAAAAAATACAATAAATTTTTAGAAATGCTGAGCTGCCAAGGTTTTAACCGGATATCAAAAGGACCTGGCTATAAATGACTGTAACAACGTTGCCTGCAATCACACTGCTAATACAGGCTTGGAATTCTCGGGGTTGTGGTCCAAAACATCAGGAGGGCCGAAGTTTGGACATGCCTGGCTTAAATGTACCATGGAGGACAGAGGAAAGATATTCACTTGAGCTCCGCAAGGGAGAAGGGAGTTCAAAAGCTCCTCCTTGCCCTGTTCACACAAATATTACTCTCTCTGTATATCTATGTTTTTTTAAGAAAAATAAAGCCAAATAAAGACAAAAAACCATAGATAATGATTAAAAATCTTTATCAACTCTGCAACTTGTTTCTCTCCTTTTTTATTTTAGCTCTATCTGTCACACAACCCCCCACCCCATATATATATATACCTGTCTCTACTCTCTCTCTCTGTATAAGCATCTCCCACGCCCGTGGCTCTTCTGGCGTGGACCCGCAACGTTCCAACAGAGACAATCCAATGCTTTTTTTTTTTGCATCCAGAAGGATTGGAGCTGCTGTCTGATCCGGATGGGCATCATAATGTTCCAAGACGTTGAGAGTTGTACGTACTTACGTTGTTCCCCGTCTGGCCTTTCCGGGAGGAAATTCAGACTGGTCTGAATACATTATTCGGAAAATTCTTCTCTCCATTCCGTGTGTCGATATCGTGGCTTCCCGGCTGCTTCAGAAACCAAAATCGCGATCCTGGTGCCCGGTACCCACTCAAGATGTAAAATTTCCAGACATTCTGAGAAAAAAAAAACTGGAAATAAATATATAAAAAATACCACACACCTTCCCCTTCATTTCCCCCAACCCGGGTTTTTCTCCAAAGTTGTTCCCCATGGTTTCAAAACATCGGGAAATTGTACCTTTCTAACTTCCAATTTACTGGACAAAAGGAGAACATCCCAGTGTAAGCCTCACTACTCAGTGAGGACTAGCACTTTGGGGAAAAATGTCTCCAGCGTTTTCAATGGAGCTGAGTTCTTAGTTTCCAACCCTCCTCTTTGTGTGGTACATTGGAGTTAAACCAAGGACCCCCACCCCTGTCTGCACCCATTTCTGAAGAACCTTACTTTCTGCAGCTCCAGGCAGTTGTCTTTCTGGATCCGCTCGTTAGGTTCCTTAAGTTCTTTTTTAGCCAGGTGGCCGATCTTCCTCTTCTCCAAAGCCTGAAAGAGATGGGAAGGGGGGGGGGGGGACAGAGAACTGATCAGAGGATCCTTAGCAGGATAAGAGATATATGGATATGTAAAACATTCGGAGAAGGTGGCTGAAGCCAAGCCGCTCACGTCTGACCAAGGATATTTGATATTACATAGAACTCAAGGCCCAGGGCTCAGCGTGGACAAATGGAAACTGCGCAGAAGGAGTGACAGAATTAGAGACGGTTGTCAAGTGTAAGGAGACACGTCGCTGGAAACCACGGCCAAGATTGTCTTCCTGATCACCAGGTATGGGTGTGAAAAGCTGGAGAGTGAAGGAAGCTGAGAGGGAAATAATTGATTAATTGAAGGTGCAAAAATCGAAACGATAGTGCTGGAAGACGAGATTCCCAGGGTGGGGAAAAGAGAAGCAAGAGCGATAGTGCTGGAAGATGAAAACCACCACCACCCCAGGTAAAAGAGATGGCTTCTACAGAGGGGTGCCATAAGAGGCAACTTGACAGCAGATAACAACAAACAGAAGCACCTGAAAACCTGGGGCATCTTTCTTGTCCAAGCGCGGGCCCATTTCTCCTCGGGGATCTCCAGAGCCTTCATCAGCTCCTTCTACGCCTTCTTCTCCTCTTTCAGCCGAAGGCGCTCCTGGAGGCTTTGCTGTTCACGCAGGTCCATCCAGGAAGGCGTTGGGGACGTCACACACGACACCGAGGACCTGGGAGCTGATTGACTACGTGCTCGGGGAGCAATCCCAGGATTGTGAGAAGCGCTTTGGGGGTCTTTTGGGTTAACCTTCCCTGCTCTTCTCTCTCCGCTTCCTCCATCTCCGGCTGTCTTCCTTGCAACCTGAAGCAAAAGACGTAATCTTAGAATAAACCACGAATAAAATAAAACAGGTAGACTGGAAAATCTTGCAAGGTTTTCTTCTCTCTCTCTCTCTCTATGACAGTGATGTAGATGGTCAGCAAAATAACAACCCAGTAATTAGCTTCAGGATGGGAATCGTGTCTTACAGGCTGTTTTTGCCTGGCCATTGGACTGAACAACTGCCAGCCACCCTGGAACCTTTTCACCCTGGAATCCTTTCCGTTCTCAGTATATCTAACTTTTTCAGTGTGTGTGGTTCCCCCCCCCCAAAAATAGATGTTTTTGTTTATTTACTTATCAGGTTTTTAATGCTGTCTTTTCTAGCCGCATGCCACAACAACAACTAGCTAGCTAGCTAGGTAGGTAGATACAGTAGATGGATATTTCATATGGCAACTTTATAGATTCTTTCTTTCATAATATTCAGAAGTGCCATTCTTCTTTCCTGATCCTTGTTCGTAAACTCTTCTGCTTCTGCTTATATACCTCCCCATAGCACTTCAAGCACTCTCTGGGTGGTTGACAATTTAATTATGCACACTGCACATGGAATCTGGATTCAAGAAATGCAACCAACCATTTAATCAGTCAATTACTTGAGAAGCCACCCTGTCAGACCAGAGCTATGCCTGCATGAACCTTGATTATGGATTGTTTTGTTATTTAGAAGTTTGTTTGTATTTGACTTGTATATGTTTACTCTATGTGTTTTATAATTTGTATTCTGCACTTTGTAAACAGCCCAGAGTAGCCTTTGGGCCAGGTGGCTGCTGTATATGAAGCTCATAAATAAATAAACTAATCAAGCAAGCAATCAAGCTATTTTCAAACCTAAATAATCTAATAAATAGAAAGCTATGGATGTCTTCAGAGTTCCCTTCTTAGTGGTAGTGGAGGAAGGGGCATAGAGGGCCTGGGAAGGATGGGAGGAACGGAGGAGGACGGGGGTTGCCTTAAAGGCACTTTGCACCAGCTCAGGAGCACCCTTTCCTTCCTTTGACCTAGGTCTGGCTCACAATTAACCCCGCCAAAAAAAAGAAAAAACCATGGGAACGCAAATATCACCAAATTGCGGACCCTCGTAGACAAACCCCTTCTTCCCCATGGAAATTTTCGCCTTTTCCTTCTTAAAAAGAAGAAAATTCTCTATATAGAAAAAGCAATATAGGTAGGGGAAAGGATGCCGCTCTGTCCCCGGTGACTCTATGGTATCCGGACTCTATGATCTCCCGAGGAAACTCCTACCTTTCGCGCCCCCTTTTTTCGACTCACCTCCCATCCCGGTCTCGTCTCCTTCTCCTCCGACTCTCCCTCGATCCGGATCTGGACCGGATTCTCCTCCGGCGCCGTTCTCGGGACCGGGACCGCGAATCCATGGCCGCTCTAGCTCGGCCCTACCTCTTAGCGACGCGTCACTTCCGGTACCCCCGATGACGCCCCAAGGGACTTCCGGACGCGCTCCTTCCGGTTTTTGCGAGTGACGCAAAGAGGGGGCCTTCCCGGAATGCGAGGCCATGACCGGACTAACTCAACCATTGCCTGAACGAATTTTTAAAAACATTATGCATATTTTCACTATATACTTATTATTCCCTCCAGAGGAGGTGTGGGAAACGCATCAGTGCCACGACGCTCCGTATCTCTAATATGAAACGAGGGAAAAACTCACTTAGCGGAGAGGAAATATAATTATTCTTCGGGCACTGATATAGACAGCCTCCCATTCTTTCCTATTGGTAACAAAGGGCAGTCCAGTGCCTCCCTCCTGTGGCCCAACTGGGCATTGCAGCCTCCCGTTGTTTCCAAAGGGGAATTTAAAGGCCGCACCAGTGCTGACATCCTGTGGCCATTTCTGGGAATTGCAGCTTCCCATTATTTCTAATGGGAAATCATTGCGGAATAGATTGTGACACATAGAGCCAAATTTTTTGAAGAGAGGGGCGGGGGTAGTGTTACCCATAGAGCTAAAATCACAAAGAGAGATACAAAGGAATGGTTATGTCCTTACGTGATAATAATTTTAATCATTTTAATAATGTTTAATTATTATAATACTCACCTTTTTAAGGAGGTGTTTGGCGACCTTTCCACTTAATTTTCTTTTTCCCCCCTCTCTTTTTTGCCGCTTGTGTTATCCCGCTGGAGGGTTTGCCTCCCCTCCTTTTTTACTGCAATCTGTGGATTGGCCTTTTATTTTTTTGTTTTATTTGTTAACCGCCCAGAGTTCCAATTCGGAAGATGGGCGCGATACAACTGTTCTAAATAAATAATAAATAATAAATAAATACTTTTAATTATATGTTTTATATCATATGAGGTGGGGGTAGTGTGAAACATAGAGCGAAAAGAAAAGAAAAAGAGAGAGAGGATGCAGCTTAGGACCGGATAAATTATTTATTATCTATTATTTTGTGTTTTATTTTGCTTTATTGAAATAAATATATTTCGGGGGGAAACGGAAGTGACGCATCGCAAGGCGGGGTTAATTGTGAGCCAGACCTAGGTCAAAGGAAAGAAAGGGTGCTCCTGAGCTATCTATCTATCTATCTATCTATCTATCTATCTATCTATCTATCTATCTATCTATCTATCTATCTATCTATCTAGGCTTCATATACCGCAGCCACCTAGCCCAAAGGCTACTCTGGGCACTTTACAAAGTGCAGAATACAAATTATAAAACACGTACAGTAAATCTATACAAGTCAAATACAAACAAAGTTCTAATGTAACTATAATAAAAATTATAACCCTGAGTGGGCCAACCCTTTGCTCTGTCCAGGCATAGCTCTGGTCTGACAGGGTGGCTTCTCAATTAATTGACTGCTTAATTGGTTGGTTGTGTTTCTTGAATCCAGATTCAGTGTGTCGCCTAAACAATTAAATTGTAAAGAACCCAGAGAGTGCTTGAAGTGCAATAGGGCAGTATATAACCAGAAGCAGAACAGTTTACGTACAAGGATCAGGAAAGAAGAACGGCACTTCTGAATATTATGAAACAAAGAATCTATAAAGTTTCCATATGAAATATCCATCTACTGTATATACCTAGCTAGCTAGCTAGTTGTTGTGGCATGCTGCTAGATGAGGCCGGATAAAAAACCTGATAAGTAAATAAATAAAAACAAAACATCTACTGTTTTGGGGGGGAGAACCACACACACAGAAAAATATACATATATATAATTGAAAAGGGAGAGGAATCCACAATGAAAAGGGTCTAGAGCAGAAGCCTTCCCATGGATGGTGGAAACTGCAGATAATAGTATGCCTTATACATAGCACAGTCTCTGGTTAGTGGCTATTTCTGGCCATTACACAGTGGAAATGCTTATTTCTGGTTTTGTTCTGTTCATATTTCCAGGCGGTGGGTACGTGGCACCGTGGCGTGAGGAATGCATGCGGCAACCGGGAGCCTCTGGGGGCCCCGGGCCCCTCCTGCGGCTTACCTCCCCCAGACGTTCCTCTCCCCTTCCGATGCAGGTGTCCATGGAGCTCGAGCAAGGAAAGAACGTGGATTTCTGGAGGGACATGACCATCACTATGGAGGAAGAGATCGCCAAGCTGTGGAAGCTGGAAGCCATCGGGAAAGGGCCCCATAAGCGGTCTCACTGAACAGTAGGTGGAGCGGGGATACACCTGCAGCTCGCACTCACAGCCTGAACCTAACCGTAACGCTAACTCTGTGCCCCTCGGTTCCCTACAGGCGAGCGCCAGGAAGGAATGAACGCCTCAGTCAGCACTGATGTCCAGTCCCGTATTGAAGGGAAATACCTACAACCAGCTGCAGATCATCCAGCAAGGAATCGAGGGCAAGATCGTGGCCAGAATGCCCAACCTAGATACACCAGGCTAGTTTGCATATGCAATAAAAAAAGACTGCATCATTCTAAGGGCTTGTTGGCTTTTAGTGGAGGAGGCTAGTGCTGCTACAAGGGGCCTTCCTTGATCCTGCAGGGGCTGGTTTGTGTTGGCTTGGAAGGGGTGATGCCAAGGTAGTCAGGGGAGATCTCATGCCCTCCTATGGCCTTTGGGAAAGACTGCCTCAGGGTCAACACTGGGCAAGGCACTTCGTGCGGTGAAACCCGGAGAAGAAGAGGCCTCTAGCACTGTGATTGAGGTCAAAACCAGAGCTGGCACCTTGTGTTTTAAAAATGCTCTTGTATTGCTGTAAAAAACTTCCCGGTGTCTAATGGTGGGTCTTCCCCTTTACGTGCACAAGGAGAGGGAAGAGATTGCAAGGCAGGAGGAAAGTATCCTAAAATTAGCCTGTCAAAATACAGGCAGTTGTTTTAAGTGAACACATCGGTCAAGGGGAAAAAATACAATGAATTTTTAGAAATGCTGAGCTGCCAAGGTTTTTAACCGGATATCAAAAGGACCTGGCTATAAATGACTGTAACAACGTTGCCTGCAATCACACTGCTAATACAGGCTTGGAATTCTCGGGGGTTGTGGTCCAAAACATCAGGAGGGCCGAAGTTTGGACATGCCTGGCTTAAATGTACCATGGAGGACAGAGGAAAGATATTCACTTGAGCTCCGCAAGGGAGAGGGGAGTTCAAAAGCTCCTCCTTGCCCTGTTCACACAACAAATATTACTCTCTCTGTATATCTATGTTTTTTTAAGAAAAATAAAGCCAAATAAAGACAGAAAACCATAGATAATGATTAAAAATCTTTATCAACTCTGCAACTTGTTTCTCTCCTTTTTTATTTTAGCTCTATCTGTCACCCTAACCCCCACCCCATATATATATATACCTGTCTCTACTCTCTCTCTCTGTATAAGCATCTCCCACGCCCGTGGCTCTTCTGGCGTGGACCCGCAACGTTCCAACAGAGATAATCCAATGCTTTTTTTTTGCATCCAGAAGGATTGGAGCTGCTGTCTGATCCGGATGGGCATCATAATGTTCCAAGACGTAGAGAGTTGTACGTACTTACGTTGTTCCCCGTCTGGCCTTTCCGGGAGGAAATTCAGACTGGTCTGAATACATTATTCGGAAAATTCTTCTCTCCATTCCGTGTGTCGATATCGTGGCTTCCCGGCTGCTTCAGAAACCAAAATCGCGATCCTGGTGCCCGGTACCCACTCAAGATGTAAAATTTCCAGACATTCTGAGAAAAAAAAACTGGAAATAAATATTTAAAAAATACCACACACCTTCCCCTTCATTTCCCCCAGCCCGGGTTTTTCTCTCCAAAGTTGTTCCCCATGGTTTCAAAACATCGGGAAATTGTACCTTTCTAACTTCCAATTTACTGGACAAAAGGAGAACATCCCAGTGTAAGCCTCACTACTCAGTGAGGACTAGCACCTTGGGGAAAAATGTCTCCAGCGTTTTCAATGGAGCTGAGTTCTTAGTTTCCAACCCTCCTCTTGGTGTGGTATATTGGAGTTAAACCAAGGACCCCCACCCCTGTCTGCACCCATTTCTGAAGAACCTTACTTTCTGCAGCTCCAGGCAGTTGTCTTTCTGGATCCGCTCGTTAGGTTCCTTAAGTTCTTTTTCAGCCAGGTGGCCGATCTTCCTCTTCTCCAAAGCCTGAAAGAGATGGGAAGGGGGGGGACAGAGAACTGATCAGAGGATCCTTAGCAGGATAAGAGATTTATGGATCTGTAAAACATTCGGAGATGTTTTGACCGACGATATTTGATATTACCTAGAACTCAAGGCCCAGGGCTCAGCGTAGACAAATGGAAACTGCGCAGAAGGAGTGACAGAATTAGAGACGGTTGTCAAGTGTAAGGAGACGCGTCGCTGGAAACCATGGCCAAGATTGTCTTCCTGATCACCAGGTATGGGTGTGAAAAGCTGGAGAGTGAAGGAAGCTGAGAGGGAAATAATTGATTAATTGAAGGTGCAAAAACGAAACGATAGTGCTGGAAGACGAGATTCCCAGGGTGGGGAAAAGAGAAGCAAGAGATAGTGCTGGAAGATGAAACCACCACCACCCCAGGTAAAAGAGATGGCTTCTACAGAGGGGTGCCATAAGAGGCAACTTGACAGCAGATAACAACAAACAGAAGCACCTGAAAACCTGTGGCATCTTTCTTGTCCAAGCGCCGGGCCCATTTCTCCTCGGGGATCTCCTTGAGCCTTCATCAGCTCCTTCTACGCCTTCTTCTCCTCTTTCAGCCGAAGGCGCTCCTGGAGGCTTTGCTGTTCACCCAGGTCCATCCAGGAAGGCGTTGGGGACGTCACACACGACACCGAGGACCTGGGAGCTGATTGACTCCGTGCTCGGGGAGCAATCCCGGGATTGTGAGAAGCGCTTTGGGGGTTCTTTGGTTAACCTTCCCTGCTCTTCTCTCTCCGCTTCCTCCATCTCCGGCTGTCTTCCTCGCAACCTGAAGCAAAAGACGTATTCTTAGAATAAACCACGAATAAAAATAAAACAGATAGACTGGAAAAAATCGTGGAAGGTTTTTCTTCTCTCTCTCTCTCTCTCTCTCTCTATGACAGTGATGTAGTGATGGTCATGGTCAGCAAAATAACAACCCAGTAATTAGCTTCAGGATGGGAATTGTGTCTTACAGGCTGTTTTTTGCCTGGCCATTGAACTGAACAACTGCCAGCCACCCTGGAACCTTTTCACCCTGGATTCCTTTCCGTTCTCAGTATATCAAACTTTTTCAGTGTGTGTGCCCCCCCCCCCCCAAGAAAAGAGATGTTTTTTTTGTTTATTTACTTATCAGGTTTTTAATCCTGTCTTTTCTAGCCGCATGCCACAACAACAACTAGCTAGCTAGCTAGCTAGGTAGATACAGTAGATGGATATTTCATAGGGCAACTTTATTGATTCTTTGTTTCATAATATTCAGAAGTGCCATTCTTCTTTCCTGATCCTTGTTACGTAAACTCTTCTGCTTCTGCTTATATACCTCCCCATAGCACTTCAAGCACTCTCTGGGTGGCTGACAATTTAATTATGCAGACTGCACATGGAATCTAGGATTCAGGAAATGCAACCAACCAATTTAATCAGTCAATTACTTGAGAAGCCACCCTGTCAGACCAGAGCTATGCCTGCATGAACCTTGATTATGGATTGTTTTTGTTATTTAGAAGTTTGTTTGTATTTGACTTGTATATGTTTACTCTATGTGTTTTTATAATTTGTATTCTGCACTTTGTAAACAGCCCAGAGTAGCCTTTGGGCCAGGTGGCTGCTGTATATGAAGCTCATAAATAAATAAACTAATCAAGCAATCAATCAAGCTATTTTCAAACCTAAATAATCTAATAAATAGAAAGCTATGGATGTCTTCAGAGTTCCCTTCTTAGTGGTAGTGGAGGAAGGGGCATAGAGGGCCTGGGAAGGATGGGAGGAACGGAGGAGGACGGGGGGGTTGCCTTAAAGGCACTTTGCACCAGCTCAGGAGCACCCTTTCCTTCCTTTGACCTAGGTCTGGCTCACAATTAACCCCGCCAAAAAAAAGAAAAAACCATGGGGAACGCAAATATCACCAAATTGCGGACCCTCGTATACAAACCCCTTCTTCCCCATGGAAATTTTCGCCTTTTCCTTCTTAAAAAGAAGAAAATTCTCTATATAGAAAAAGCAATATAAGTAGGGGAAAGGATGCCGCTCTGTCCCCGGTGACTCTATGGTATCCGGACTCTATGATCTCCCGAGGAAACTCCTACCTTTCGCGCCCCCTTTTTTTGGACTCACCTCCCATCCCGGTCTCGTCTCCTTCTTCTCGGACTCTCCCTCGATCCGGATCTGGACCGGATTCTCCTCCGGCGCCGTTCTCAGGACCGGGACCGCGAATCCATGGCCGCTCTAGCTCGGCCCTACCTCTTAGCGACGCGTCACTTCCGGTACCCCAGATGACGCCCCAGGGACTTCCGGACGCGCTCCTTCCGGTTTTTTACGAGTGACGCAAAGAGGGGGCCTTCCCGGAATGCGAGGCCATGACCGGACTAACTCAACCATTGCCTGAACGAATTTTTAAAAACATTATGCATATTTTCACTATATACTTATTATTCCCTCCAGAGGAGGTGTGGGAAACGCATCAGTGCCACGACGCTCCGTATCTCTAATATGAAACGAGGGAAAAACTCACTTAGCGGAGAGGAAATATAATTATTCTTCGGGCACTGATATAGACAGCCTCCCATTCTTTCCTATAGGTAACAAAGGGCAGTCCAGTGCCTCCCTCCTGTGGCCCAACTGGGCATTTGCAGCCTCCCGTTGTTTCCAATGGGGAATTTAAAGGCCGCACCAGTGCTGACATCCTGTGGCCATTTCTGGGAATTGCAGCTTCCCATTATATCTTATGGGAAATCATTGCGGAATAGATTTGTGACACATAGAGCCAAATTTTTTTGAAGAGAGGGGCGGGAGTAGTGTTACCCATAGAGCTAAAAATCAGAGAGACACGAAGGAATGGTTATGTCCTTACGTGATAATAATTTTAATCATTTTAATAATGTTTAATTATTCTAATACTCACCTTTTTCGTTTGGCGACCTTTTTCTTTTTCTTTCCACCCCCCTCTTTTTTGCCGCTTGTGTTATCCCGCTGGAGGGTTTGCCTCCCCTCCTTTTTTACTGCAATCTGTGGATTGGCCTTTTGTTGTTTGGTTTTATTTGTTAACCGCCCAGAGTTCCAATTCGGAAGATGGGCGCGATACAACTGTTCTAAATAAATAATAAATAATAAATAAATACTTTTAATTATTATATGTTTTATATCATATGAGGTGGGGGGTAGTGTGACATATAGAGAGCGAAAAGAAAAGGAAAAAAAGAGAGAGAGAGGATGCAGCTTAGGACAGGATAAATTATTTATTATCTATTATTTTTGTGTTTTATTTTGCTTTATTTGAAATAAATATATTTCGGGGGGAAACGGAAGTGACGCATCGCATGGCAGGTTTAATTTTGAGCCAGACCTAGGTCACAGAAAAGAAAGGGTGCTCCTGAGCTGCTGCAGAGTGCCTTTAAGGCAACCCCCGTCCTCCTCGGCTCCAACCATCTTTCCCAGGCCCTCTATGCCCCTTCCTCCACTACCACTAAGAAGGGAACTCTGAAGTCACCCATAGGTTTGCATTTATTAGATTAATTAGATTAGAAAATAGCTCTATCTATCTATCTATCTATCTATCTATCTATCTATCTAGAGCTTCATATACCGCAGCCACCTAGCCCAAAGGCTACTCTGGGCACTTTACAAAGTGCAGAATACAAATTATAAAACACGTACAGTAAATATATACAAGTCAAATACAAACAAAGTTCTAATGTAACTATAATAAAAATTATAACCCTGAGTGGGCCAACCCTTTGCTCTGTCCAGGCATAGATCTGGTCTGACAGGGTGGCTTCTCAATTAATTGACTGCTTAAATTGGTTGGTTGTGTGTCTTGAATCCAGATTCAGTGTGTCGCCTAAACAATTAAATTGTAAAGAACCCAGAGAGTGCTTGAAATGCAATGGGGCAGTATATAACCAGAAGTAGAACAGTTTACGTACAAGGATCTGGAAAGAAGAACGGCACTTCTGAATATTATGAAACAAAGAATCTATAAAGTTTCCATATGAAATATCCATCTACTGTATATACCTAGCTAGCTAGCTAGTTGTTGTGGCATGCTGCTAGATGAGGCCGGATAAAAAACCTAATAAGTAAATAAATAAAAACAAAACATCTACTGTTTTTTGGGGGGGAGAACCACACACACAGAAAAAATATACATATATATAAATTGAAAAGGGAGAGGAATCCACAATGAAAAGGGTCTAGAGCAGTGGTTCTCAACATGTGGGTCCCCAGATGTTCCTGGACTGCAACTCCCAGAAACCCCTTCCGGACACACAGTGAGTGATGGAGGCTTCTGGGAGTTGCAGTCCAGGAACATCTGGGGACCCACACACAGGTTGAAACCCAGTGGTCTAGAGTGCCTGTCATTTGCTCAGTTGAAAAGGGCAGGCAAAAACACCCCTGTAAGACACTAGTCCCATCCTGAAAGTAATTACTGGGTTATTATTTTGCTGACCGTCTACATCACTGTCAAAAATAGAGAAAGAGGGAGAAGAAAACCTTACAAGATTTTCCAGTCTACTTGTTTTATTTTCTTGGCAGATTATTCTAAGAATGCGTCTTTAGCTTCATCTCCAAAGAAGACAGTCAGAGATGGAAGGAGCGAAGAGAGAAGAGCAGGGAACACCACCAAAAAAAGACCCCGGAATTTTTTTCTTTTAAGTGGATTTTCTGGTAAACAAACCGCTTGTTATACGAGCATGCACTGCATCTATATGGTATGGTTTATACACCATATACGTCGTTCGAAGCCTTCCCATGGATGGTGGAAACCGCAGATAATAGTATGCCTTATACATAGCACAGTCTCTGGTTAGTGGCTATTTCTGGCCATTACACAGTGGAAATGCTTATTTCTGGTTTTGTTCTGTTCATATTTCCAGGCGGTGGGTACGTGGCACCGTGGGTGAGGAATGCATGCGGCAACCGGGAGCCTCTGGGGCCCCCGGGCCCCTCCTGCGGCTTACCTCCCCCAGACGTTCCTCTCCCCTTCCGATGCAGGTGTCCATGGAGCTCGAGCAAGGAAAGAACGTGGATTTCTGGAGGGACATGACCATCACTATGGAGGAAGAGATCGCCAAGCTGTGGAAGCTGGAAGCCATCGGGAAAGGGCCCAGTAAGCGGTCTCACTGAACAGTAGCTGGAGCGGGGATACCCCTGCAGCTCGCACTCACAGCCTAAACCTAACCGTAACGCTAACTCTGTGCCCCCCCATCCCCCGGTTTCCTACAGGCGAGCGCCAGGAAGGAGGGAATGCCTCGGTCAGTGCTGATGTCCAGTCCGTCTTGAAGGGGAAAACCTACAACCAGCTGTAGATCATCCACCAGGGGATCGAGGGCAAGATTGTGGCCAGAACGCCCAACCTAGATCCACCAGGCTAGTTTGGATATGCAACTACAACAAAAAAGACTGCATCATTCTAAGGGCTTATTGACGTTTAAGCTAGGGCTGCTACAAGGGGCCTTCCTTGATCCTGCAGGGGCTGGTTTGTGTTGGCTTGGAAGGGGTGATGCCAAGGTAGTCAGGGAAGATCTCATGCCCTCCTATGGCCTTTGGGAAAGACTGCCACAGGGTCAACACTGGGCAAGGCACTTCGTGTGGTGAAACCCGGAGAAGAGGAGGCCTCTAGCACTGTGATTGAGGTCAAAACCAGAGCTGGCACCTTGTGTTTTAAAAATGCTCTTGTATTGCTGTTAAAAAAACTTCCCGGTGTCTAATGGTGGGTCTTCCCCTTTACGTGCACAAGGAGAGGGAAGAGATTGCAAGGCAGGAGGAAAGTATCCTAAAATTAGCCTGTCAAAATACAGGCAGTTGTTTTAAGTGAACACATCTGTCAAGGGGAAAAAATACAATGAATTTTTAGAAATGCTGAGCTGCCAAGGTTTTAACCGGATATCAAAAGGGACCTGGCTATAAATGACTGTAACAACGTTGCCTGCAATCACACTGCTAATACAGGCTTGGAATTTCTCGGGGTTGTGGTCCAAAACATCAGGAGGGCCGAAGTTTGGACATGCCTGGCTTAAATGTACCATGGAGGACAGAGGAAAGATATTCACTTGAGCTCCGCAAGGGGAGAGGGGAGTTCAAAAGCTCCTCCTTGCCCTGTTCATACAACAAATATTACTCTCTCTGTATATCTATGTTTTTTTAAGAAAAATAAAGCCAAATAAAGACAGAAAAACCATAGATAATGATTAAAAATCTTTATCAACTCTGCAACTTGTTTCTCTCCTTTTTTATTTTAGCTCTATCTGTCACCCTAACCCCCACCCCATATATATATAACCTGTCTCTTCTCTCTCTCTCTGTATAAGCATCTCCCACGCCCGTGAACTCTTCTGGCGTGGACCCGCAACGTTCCAACCAGAGATAATCCAATGCTTTTTTTTTGCATCCAGAAGGATTGGAGATGCTGTCTGATCCGGATGGGCATCATAATGTTCCAAGACGTAGAGAGTTGTACGTACTTACGTTGTTCCCCGTCTGGCCTTTCCGGGAGGAAATTCAGACTGGTCTGAATACATTATTCGGAAAATTCTTCTCTCCATTCCGTGTGTCGATATCGTGGCTTCCCGGCTGCTTCAGAAACCAAAATTGCGATCCTGGTGCCCGGTACCCACTCAAGATGTAAAATTTCCAGACATTCTGAGAAAAAAAACTGGAAATAAATATTTAAAAAATACCACACACCTTCCCCTTCATTTCCCCCCAACCCGGGTTTTTCTCCAAAGTTGTTCCCCATGGGTTTCAAAACATCGGGAAATTGTACCTTTCTAACTTCCAATTTACTGGACAAAAGGAGAACATCCCAGTGTAAGCCTCACTACTCAGTGAGGACTAGCACCTTGGGGAAAAATGTCTCCAGCGTTTTCAATGGGGCTGAGTTCTTAGTTTCCAACCCTCCTCTTTGTGTGGTATATTGGAGTTAAACCAAGGACCCCCACCCCTGTCTGCACCCATTTCTGAAGAACCTTACTTTCTGCAGCTCCAGGCAGTTGTCTTTCTGGATCCGCTCGTTAGGTTCCTTAAGTTCTTTTTTAGCCAGGTGGCCGATCTTCCTCTTCTCCAAAGCCTGAAAGAGATGGGAAGGGGGGGGGGACAGAGAACTGATCAGAGGATCCTTAGCAGGATAAGAGATATATGGATCTGTAAAACATTCGAGAAGGTGGCTGAAGCCAAGCCGTTTCACCGTCTGACCAACGATATTTGATATTACCTAGAACTCAAGGCCCAGGGCTCAGCGTGGACAAATGGAAACTGCGCAGAAGGAGTGACAGAATTAGAGACGGTTGTCAAGTGTAAGGAGACGCGTCGCTGGAAACCACGGCCAAGATTGTCTTCCTGATCACCAGGTATGGGTGTGAAAAGCTGGAGAGTGAAGGAAGCTGAGAGGGAAATAATTGATTAATTGAAGGTGCAAAAACGAAACGATAGTGCTGGAAGACGAGATTCCCAGGGTGGGGAAAAGAGAAGCAAGAGATAGTGCTGGAAGATGAAACCACCACCACCCCAGGTAAAAGAGATGGCTTCTACAGAGGGGTGCCATAAGAGGCAACTTGACAGCAGATAGCAACAAACAGAAGCACCTGAAAACCTGAGACATCTTTCTTGTCCAAGCGCCGGGCCCATTTCTCCTCGGGGATTTCCTGAGCCTTCATCAGCTCCTTCTACGCCTTCTTCTCCTCTTTCAGCCGAAGGCGCTCCTGGAGGCTTTGCTGTTCACGCAGGTCCATCCAGGAAGGCGTTGGGGATGTCACACACGACACCGAGGACCTGGGAGCTGATTGACTCCGTGCTCGGGGAGCAATCCCGGGATTGTGAGAAGCGCTTTGGGGGTCTTTTGGGTTAACCTTCCCTGCTCTTCTCTCTCCGCTTCCTCCATCTCCGGCTGTCTTCCTCGCAACCTGAAGCAAAAGACGTATTCTTAGAATAAACCACGAATAAAATAAAACAGATAGACTGGAAAATCGTGCAAGGTTTTCTTCTCTCTCTCTCTCTCTCTCTCTCTCTCTCTCTCTCTCTCTCTCTCTCTCTCTCTCTCTCTCTCTCTATGACAGTGATGTAGATGGTCAGCAAAAATAACAACCCAGTAATTAGCTTCAGGATGGGAATCGTGTCTTACAGGCTGTTTTTGCCTGGCCATTGAACTGAACAACTGCCAGCCACTCTGGAACCTTTTCACCCTGGATTCCTTTCCGTTCTCAGTATATCTAACTTTTTCAGTGTGTGGTTCCCCCCCCCCCCCAAGAAAAAGAGATGTTTTTGTTTATTTACTTATCAGGGTTTTTAATCCTGTCGTTTTTCTAGCCGCATGCCACAACAACAACTAGCTAGCTAGCTAGGTAGGTAGATACAGTAGATGGATATTTCATAGGGCAACTTTATTGATTCTTTGTTTCATAATATTCAGAAGTGCCATTCTTCTTTCCTGATCCTTGTTCGTAAACTCTTTCTGCTTCTGCTTATATACCTCCCCATAGCACTTCAAGCACTCTCTGGGTGGCTGACAATTTAATTATGCAGACTGCACATGGAATCTAGGATTCAGGAAATGCAACCAACCAATTAATCAGTCAATTACTTGAGAAGCCACCCTGTCAGACCAGAGCTATGCCTGCATGAACCTTGATTATGGATTGTTTTGTTATTTAGAAGTTTTGTTTGTATTTGACTTGTATATGTTTATTCTATGTGTTTTATAATTTGTATTCTGCACTTTGTAAACAGCCCAGAGTAGCCTTTGGGCTAGGTGGCTGCTGTATATGAAGCTCATAAATAAATAAACTAATCAAGCAAGCAATCAAGCTATTTTCAAACCTAAATAATCTAATAAATAGAAAGCTATGGATGTCTTCAGAGTTCCCTTCTTAGTGGTAGTGGAGGAAGGGGCATAGAGGGCCTGGAAGGATGGGAGGAACGGAGGAGGACGGGGGTTGCCTTAAAGGCACTTTGCACCAGCTCAGGAGCACCCTTTCCTTCCTTTGACCTAGGTCTGGCTCACAATTAACCGCGCCAAAAAAAAGAAAAAACCATGGGAACGCAAATATCACCAAATTGCGGACCCTCGTATACAAACCCCTTCTTCCCCATGGAAATTTTCGCCTTTTCCTTCTTGAAAAAAGAAAAAATTTGCTATATAGAAAAAGAAATATAGGTAGGGGAAAGGATGCCGCTCTGTCCCCCGGTGACTCTATGGTATGCGGACTCTATGATCCCCCGAGGAAACTCCTACCTTTCGCGCCCCCTTTTTTGGACTCACCTCCCATCCCGGTCTCGTCTCCTTCTCCTCCGACTCTCCCTCGATCCGGATCTGGACCGGATTCTCCTCCGGCGCCGTTCTCGGGACCGGGACCGCGAACCCATGGCCGCCCTAGCTCGGCCCTACCTCTTAGCGACGCGTCACTTCCGGTACCCCCGATGACGCCCCAAGGGACTTCCGGACGCGCTCTTTCCGGTTTCTGCGAGTGACGCAAAAAGGGGGCCTTCCCGGAATGCGAGGCCATGACCGGACTAACTCAACCATTGCCTGAACGAATTTTTAAAAACATTATGCATATTTTCACTATATACTTTATTATTCCCTCCAGAGGAGGTGGTGGGAAACGCATCAGTGCCACGACGCTCCGTATCTCTAATATGAAACGAGGGGAAAAACTCACTTAGGCGGAGAGGAAATTTAATTATTCTTCGGGCACTGATATAGACAGCCTCCCATTCTTTCCTATAGGTAACAAAGGGCAGTCCAGTGCCTCCTCCTGTGGCCCAACTGGGCATTGCAGCCTCCCGTTGTTTCCAAAGGGGAATTTAAAGGCCGCAACCAGTGCTGACATCCTGTGGCCATTTCTGGGAATTGCAGCTTCCCATTATTTCTAATAGGGAAATCATTGCGGAATAGATTGTGACACATAGAGCCAAATTTTTTTGAAGAGAGGGGCGGGGGTAGTGTTACCCATAGAGCTAAAATCACAAAGAGAGATACAAAGGAATGGTTATGTCCTTACGTGATAATAATTTTAATCATTTTAATAATGTTTAATTATTATAATACTCACCTTTTTAAGGAGGCGTCTTTGGCGACCTTTCCACTTAATTTTCTTTTTTCCCCCTCTCTTTTTTGCCGCTTGTGTTATCCCGCTGGAGGGTTTGCCTCCCCTCCTTTTTTACTGCAATCTGTGGATTGGCCTTTTATTTTTTTTGTTTTATTTGTTAACCGCCCAGAGTTCCAATTCGGAAGATGGGCGCGATACAACTGTTCTAAATAAATAATAAATAATAAATAAATACTTTTTAATTATTATATGTTTTTATATCATATGAGGTGGGGGGTAGTGTGAAACCATAGAGCGAAAAGAAAAGGAAAAAAAGAAGAGAGAGGATGCAGCTTAGGACAGGATAAATTATTTATTATCTATTATTTTGTGTTTTATTTTGCTTTATTGAAATAAATATATTTCGGGGGAAACGGAAGTGACGACATCGCAAGGCAGGGTTAATTGTGAGCCAGACCTAGGTCAAAGGAAAGAAAGGGTGCTCCTGAGCTATCTAAGGCAACCCCCGTCCTCCTCTCCAACCCATCTTTAGGCCCTCTATGCCCCTCCTCCACTACCACTAAGAATCTATCTAGTTTGCTATCTATCTATCTATCTATCTATCTATCTATCTATCTTATCTAGAAGCTTTCATATACCGCAGCCACCTAGCCCAAAGGCTACTCTGGGCACTTTACAAAGTGCAGAATACAAATTATAAAACACGTACAGTAAATCTATACAAGTCAAATACAAACAAAGTTCTAATGTAACTATAATAAAAATTATAACCCTGAGTGGGCCAACCCTTTGCTCTGTCCAGGCATAGATCTGGTCTGACAGGGTGGCTTCTCAATTAATTGACTGCTTAATTGGTTGGTTTGTGTGTCTTGAATCCAGATTCAGTGTGTCGCCTAAACAATTAAATTGTAAAGAACCCAGAGAGTGCTTGAAGTGCAATAGGGGCAGTATATAACCAGAAGCAGAACAGTTTACGTACAAGGATCAGGAAAGAAGAACGGCACTTCTGAATATTATGAAACAAAGAATCTATAAAGTTTCCATATGAAATATCCATCTACTGTATATACCTAGCTAGCTAGCTAGTTGTTGTGGCATGCTGCTAGATGAGGCCGGATAAAAAACCTAATAAGTAAATAAATAAAAACAAAACATCTACTGTTTTTTGGGGGGAGAACCACACACACAGAAAAATATACATATATATAATTGAAAAGGGAGAGGAATCCACAATGAAAAGGGGTCTAGAGCAGAAGCCTTCCCATGGATGGTGGAAACTGCAGATAATAGTAATGCCTTATACTAGCACAGTCTCTGGTTAGTGGCTATTTCTGGCCATTAAACAGTGGAAATGCTTATTTTCTGGTTTTGTTTCTGTTCATATTTCCAGGCGGTGGGTACGTGGCACCGTGGGTGAGGAATGAATGCGGCAACCGGGAGCCTCTTGGTCCCCCGGGCCCCTCCTGGCGGCTTACCTCCCCCAGACGTTCCTCTCACCCTTCCGATGCAGGTGTCCAATGGAGCTCGAGCAAGGAAAGAACGTGGATTTCTGGAGAGGACATGACCATCACTATGGAGGAAGAGATCGCCAAGCTGTGGAAGCTGGAAGCCATCGGGAAAGGGCCCCATAAGCGGTCTCACTGAACAGTAGGTGGAGCGGGGGATACACCTGCAGCTCGCACTCACAGCCTGAACCTAACCGTAACGCTAACTCTGTGCCCCTCGGTTCCCTACAGGCGAGCGCCAGGAAGGAAATGAACGCCTCAGTCAGCACTGATGTCCAGTCCCGTATTGAAGGGAAATACCTACAACCAGCTGCAGAATCATCCAGCAAGGAATCGAGGGCAAGATCGTGGCCAGAATGCCCAACCTAGATACACCAGGCTAGTTTTGGATATGCAATACAAAAAAGACTGCATCATTCTAAGGGCTTGTTGGCTTTTAGTGGAGGAGGCTAGTGCTGCTACAAGGGGCCTTCCTTGATCCTGCAGGGGCTGGTTTGTGTTGGCTTGGAAGTGGTGATGCCAAGGTAGTCAGGGGAGATCTCATGCCCTCCTATGGCCTTTGGGAAAGACTGCCACAGGGTCAACACTGGGCAAGGCACTTCGTGCGGTGAAACCCGGAGAAGAAGAGGCCTCTAGCACTGTGATTGAGGTCAAAACCAGAGCTGGCACCTTGTGTTTTAAAAATGCTCTTGTATTGCTGTAAAAAACTTCCCGGTGTCTAATGGTGGGTCTTCCCCTTTACGTGCACAAGGAGAGGGAAGAGATTGCAAGGCAGGAGGAAAGTATCCTAAAAGTTAGCCTGTCAAAATACAGGCAGTTGTTTTAAGTGAACACATCGTCAAGGGGAAAAAATACAATGAAATTTTTAGAAATGCTGAGCTGCCCAAGGTTTTAACCCGGATATCAAAAGGACCTGGCTATAAATGACTGTAACAACGTTGCCTGCAATCACACTGCTAAAACAGGCTTGGAATTCTCGGGGTTGTGGTCCAAAACATCAGGAGGGCCGAAGTTTGGACATGCCTGGCTTAAATGTAACCATGGAGGACAGAGGAAAAGATATTCACTTGAGCTCCGCAAGGGAGAGGGGAGTTCAAAAGCTCCTCCTTGCCCTGTTCATACAACAAATATTACTCTCTCTGTATATCTATGTTTTTTTAAGAAAAATAAAGCCAAATAAAGACAGAAAAACCATAGATAATGATTAAAAATCTTTATCAACTCTGCAACTTGTTTCTCTCTCCTTTTTTATTTTAGCTCTATCTGTCACCCTAACCCCCACCCCATATATATATATACCTGTCTCTACTCTCTCTCTCTGTATAAGCATCTCCCACGCCCGTGGCTCTTCTGGCGTGGACCCGCAACGTTCCAACAGAGATAATCCAATGCTTTTTTTTTGCATCCAGAAGGATTGGAGATGCTGTCTGATCCGGATGGGCATCATAATGTTCCAAGACGTAGAGAGTTGTACGTACTTACGTTGTTCCCCGTCTGGCCTTTCCGGGAGGAAATTCAGACTGGTCTGAATACATTATTCGGGAAAATCTTCTCTCCATTCCGTGTGTCGATATCGTGGCTTCCCGGCTGCTTCAGAAACCAAAATCGCGATCCTGGTGCCCGGTACCCCACTCAAGATGTAAAATTTCCAGACATTCTGAAAAAAAAAACTGGAAATAAATATTTAAAAAATACCACACACCTTCCCCTTCATTTCCCCCAGCCCGGTTTTTTCTCCAAAGTTTGTTCCCCATGGTTTTTCAAAACATCGGGAAATTGTACCTTTCTAACTTCCCAATTTACTGGACAAAAGGAGAACATCCCAGTGTAAGCCTCACTACTCAGTGAGGACTAGCACCTTGGGGAAAAATGTCTCCCAGCGTTTTCAATGGGGCTGAGTTCTTAGTTTCCAACCCTCCTCTTGGTGTGGTATATTGGAGCTTTAAACCAAGGACCCCCACCCCTGTCTGCACCCATTTCTGAAGAACCTTACTTTCTTCTGCAGCTCCAGGCAGTTGTCTTTCTGGATCCGCTCGTTAGGTTCCTTAAGTTCTTTTTCAGCCAGGTGGCCGATCTTCCTCTTCTCCAAAGCCTGAAAGAGATGGGAAGGGGGGGGACAGAGAACTGATCAGAGGATCCTTAGCAGGATAAGAGATTTATGGATCTGTAAAACATTCGGAGATGTTTTGACCGACGATATTTGATATTACCTAGAACTCAAGGCCCAGGGATCAGCGTAGACAAATGGAAACTGCGCAGAAGGAGTGACAGAATTAGAGACGGTTGTCAAGTGTAAGGAGACGCGTCGCTGGAAACCACGGCCAAGATTGTCTTCCTGATCACCAGGTATGGGTGTGAAAAGCTGGAGAGTGAAGGAAGCTGAGAGGGAAATAATTGATTAATTGAAGGTGCAAAAACGAAACGATAGTGCTGGAAGACGAGATTCCCAGGGTGGGGAAAAGAGAAGCAAGAGATAGTGCTGGAAGATGAAACCACCACCACCCCAGGTAAAAGAGATGGCTTCTACAGAGGGGTGCCATAAGAGGCAACTTGACAGCAGATAGCAACAAACAGAAGCACCTGAAAACCTGAGACATCTTTCTTTGCCCAAGCGCCGGGCCCATTTCTCCTCGGGGATTTCCTGAGCCTTCATCAGCTCCTTCTACGCCTTCTTCTCCTCTTTCAGCCGAAGGCGCTCCTGGAGGCTTTGCTGTTCACCCAGGTCCATCCAGGAAGGCGTTGGGGATGTCACACACGACACCGAGGACCTGGGAGCTGATTGACTCCGTGCTCGGGGAGCAATCCCAGGATTGTGAGAAGCGCTTTGGGGGTCTTTTGGGTTAACCTTCCCTGCTCTTCTCTCTCCGCTTCCTCCATCTCCGGCTGTCTTCCTCGCAACCTGAAGCAAAAGACGTATTCTTAGAATAAACCACGAATAAAATAAAACAGATAGACTGGAAAATTGTGCAAGGTTTTCTTCTCTCTCTCTCTCTCTCTCTCTCTCTCTCTCTCTCTCTCTCTCTCTCTCTCTCTCTCTCTATGACAGTGATGTAGATGGTCAGCAAAATAACAACCCAGTAATTAGCTTCGGGATGGGAATCGTGTCTTACAGGCTGTTTTTGCCTGGCCATTGAACTGAACAACTGCCAGCCACTCTGGAACCTTTTCACCCTGGATTCCTTTCCGTTCTCAGTATATCTAACTTTTTCAGTGTGTGGTTCCCCCCCCCCAAGAAAAGAGATGTTTTTGTTTATTTACTTATCAGGTTTTTAATCCTGTCTTTTCTAGCCGCATGCCACAACAACAACTAGCTAGCTAGCTAGGTAGGTAGATACAGTAGATGGATATTTCATAGGGCAACTTTATTGATTCTTTGTTTCATAATATTCAGAAGTGCCATTCTTCTTTCCTGATCCTTGTACGTAAACTCTTCTGCTTCTGCTTATATACCTCCCCATAGCACTTCAAGCACTCTCTGGGTGGCTGACAATTTAATTATGCAGACTGCACATGGAATCTAGGATTCAGGAAATGCAACCAACCAATTAATCAGTCAATTACTTGAGAAGCCACCCTGTCAGACCAGAGCTATGCCTGCATGAACCTTGATTATGGATTGTTTTGTTATTTAGAAGTTTGTTTGTATTTGACTTGTATATGTTTATTCTATGTGTTTTATAATTTGTATTCTGCACTTTGTAAACAGCCCAGAGTAGCCTTTGGGCTAGGTGGCTGCTGTATATGAAGCTCATAAATAAATAAACTAATCAAGCAAGCAATCAAGCTATTTTCAAACCTAAATAATCTAATAAATAGAAAGCTATGGATGTCTTCAGAGTTCCCTTCTTAGTGGTAGTGGAGGAAGGGGCATAGAGGGCCTGGGAAGGATGGGAGGAACCGAGGAGGACGGGGTTGCCTTAAAGGCACTTTGCACCAGCTCAGGAGCACCCTTTCCTTCCTTTGACCTAGGTCTGGCTCACAATTAACCCCGCCAAAAAAAGGAAAAACCATGGGAACGCAAATATCACCAAATTGCGGACCCTCGTATACAAACCCCTTCTTCCCCATGGAAATTTTCGCCTTTTCCTTCTTGAAAAGAAGAAAATTTGCTATATAGAAAAAGAAATATAGGTAGGGGAAAGGATGCCGCTCTGTCCCCGGTGACTCTATGGTATGCGGACTCTATGATCCCCCGAGGAAACTCCTACCTTTCGCGCCCCCTTTTTTGGACTCACCTCCCATCCCGGTCTCGTCTCCTTCTCCTCCGACTCTCCCTCGATCCGGATCTGGACCGGATTCTCCTCCGGCGCCGTTCTCGGGACCGGGACCGCGAACCCATGGCCGCCCTAGCTCGGCCCTACCTCTTAGCCACGCGTCACTTCCGGTACCCCCGATGACGCCCCAAGGGACTTCCGGACCCGCTCCTTCCGGTTTTTGCGAGTGACGCAAAGAGGGGGCCTTCCCGGAATGCGAGGCCATGACCGGACTAACTCAACCATTGCCTGAACGAATTTTTAAAAACATTATGCATATTTTCACTATATACTTATTATTCCCTCCAGAGGAGGTGTGGGGAAACGCATCAGTGCCACGACGCTCCGTATCTCTAATATGAAACGAGGGAAAAACTCACTTAGGCGGAGAGGAAATTTAATTATTCTTCGGGCACTCATATAGACAGCCTCCCATTCTTTCCTATAGGTAACAAAGGGCAGTCCAGTGCCTCCCTCCTGTGGCCCAACTGGGCATTGCAGCCTCCCGTTGTTTCCAAAGGGGAATTTAAAGGCCGCACCAGTGCTGACATCCTGTGGCCATTTCTGGGAATTGCAGCTTCCCATTATTTCTAATGGGAAATCATTGCGGAATAGATTGTGACACATAGAGCCAAATTTTTTTGAAGAGAGGGGCGGGGGTAGTGTTACCCATAGAGCTAAAATCACAAAGAGAGATACAAAGGAATGGTTATGTCCTTACGTGATAATAATTTTAATCATTTTAATAATGTTTAATTATTATAATACTCACCTTTTTAAGGAGGTCTTTGGCGACCTTTCCACTTAATTTTCTTTTTTTCCCCTCTCTTTTTTGCCGCTTGTGTTATCCCGCTGGAGGGTTTGCCTCCCCTCCTTTTTTTACTGCAATCTGTGGATTGGCCTTTTATTTTTTTGTTTTATTGTTAAAACCGCCCAGGAGTTCCAATTAGGAAGATGGGGCGCGATAACAACGTTCTAAATAAATAATAAATAAATAAATAAATACTTTTAATTATTATATTGTTTATACATATGAGGGGGGGGTAGTGTGGACCATTATAGAGCGAAAAGAAAAGGTAAGAAAAGAGAGGAGAGGATGCAGCATAGGACAGGATAAATAATTTATTAATCTATTTTTTGTGTTTTTAATTTTGTGCTTTTAATTTGAAATAAAATATATTTCGGGGGGAAAACGAAGTGAACCGCATTCGCAAATGCGTGGTTAATTGTGAGCCAGAGACACCTAAGTCAAAGGAAAATAAAGGGTGCCCAGAGCTGCTGCAGAGTGCCTTTAAGGCAACACCCCCCCCCCCCCAACCCCCCCCGTCCTCCTCGGCTCCCAACCTCTTTCCCAGCCCAGGCCCTCTTATTCCCCTTCCTCCACTACCATCTAAGAAGGGAACTCTGAAGTCAACCATAGGTTTGCATTTATATTAGATAAATTTAGATTAGAAAATAGCTCTATCTAAATCTATCCTATCTATCATCTATCTAGAGCATCAATACCTACACGCCGCCACCTAAGCCCAAAGGCTACTCTGGGGCACGTTAACAAAGTGGCCCGAATAACAAATTATAAAACACGTACAGTATAATATTTACAAGTCAAAATTCAAACAAAGTTCCGAATGTACCTATTAAATAAAACAAATTATAAACCCTGAGTGGGGCCAACCCTTTTGCTTCTGTCCCAGGCCATAGCCTCTGGGGTCTGAACCAGGTTGGTCTGTCTCAATTAATTGACCTGCTTAAATTGGTTGGTTGTGTTGTCCTTGAATCCCAGATTCAGTGTGTCGGCCTAAACAAAATTAATTGTAACGAAACCCAAGAGAGTGCTTTGAAATGCAAATGGGGCAGTATTAGATCCAGAAAGTAGAAACAGTTTTTTTACGTACAAGGATCTGCAAGAAAGAACGCCACTTACTGAAAATATTATGAAAACAAAGAATCTATAAAGTTTGTCCCATATGATAATATCCCATCTACTTGTAAATACCTAGCTAGCTAACTAGTTTTGTGTGGCAATGCTGCTAGGATGAGGCCAGGATAATAAAACCTAATAAGTAAATTAAATAAAAACAAAAACATCTACTGTTTTGGGGGGGAGAACCACATCACAACAGAAAAATAAGACATATAGCTTATAAATTGAAAAGGGAGAGGAATCCACAATGAAAAGGGTCCTAGAGGCCAGAAGAAGCCTTTCCCATGGATGGTGGAAACTTCAGATAATAGTATGGGCGCTTATACATAGCACAGTCTCTGGGTTTAGTGGCTTATTTCTGGCCATTACACAGTGGGGAAAATTGCTTTATTTCTTCTGGTTTTGTTCTGTTTCATATTTCCAGGGCGGTGGGTACGTGGCACCCGTGGGTGAGGAATGCATGCGGGCAACCGGGAGCCTCTTGGGGCCCCCGGGCCCCTCCTGCGGCTTACCTCCCCCAGACGTTCCTCTCCCCCTTTCCGAGGCAGGTGTCCATGGAGCTCGAGCAAGGAAAGAACGTGGATTTCTGGAAGGGACATGAACCATCACTATGGAGGAAGAGATCGCCAAGCTGTGGAAGCTGGAAGCCATCCGCGGAAAGGGCCCCATAAGCGGTCTCACTGAAACAGTAGGTGAGAGCGGGGATAACACCCTGCAGCTCGCACTCACAGCCTGAACCTAACCGTAACGCTAACTCTGTGGCCCCTCGGTTTCCCTACAGGCGAGCGCCCGCCAGGAAGGAATGAACGCCTCACCTGTCAGCACTGATGTCCAGTCCCGTATTGAAGGGAAATACCTACAAACCAGCTGCAGATCATCCAGCAAGGAATCGAGGGCAAGATCTGTGGCCAGAATGCCCCAACCTAGATACACCAGGCTAGTTTGGATATGCAATAAAAAAAGACTTTGCATCATTCTAAGGGCTTGTTGGGGCTTTTAGTGGAGGAGGCTAGTGCTGCTACAAGGGGCCTTCCTTGATCCTGCAGGGGCTGGTTTGTGTTGGCTTGGAAGGGGTGATGCCAAGGTAGTCAGGGGAGATCTCATGCCCTCCTATGGCCTTTGGGAAAGACTGCCTCAGGGTCAACACTGGGCAAGGCACTTTCGTGCGGTGAAACCCCGGAGAAGAAGAGGCCTCTAGCACTGTGATTGAGGTCAAAACCAGAGCTGGCACCTTGTGTTTTTAAAAATGCTCTTGTATTGCTGTAAAAAACTCCCGGTGTCTAATGGTGGGTCTTCCCCCTTTACGTGCACAAGGAGAGGGAAGAGATTGCAAGGCAGGAGGAAAGTATCCTAAAATTAGCCTGTTTCAAAATACAGGCAGTTGTTTTAAGTGAACACATCGGTCAAGGGGAAAAAATACAATGAATTTTTAGAAATGCTGAGCTGCCAAGGTTTTAACCGGATTATCAAAAGGACCTGGCTATAAATGACTGTAACAACGTTGCCTGCAATCACACTGCTAATACAGGCTTGGAATTCTCGGGGTTGTGGTCCCAAAACATCAGGAGGCCGAAGTTTGGACATGCCTGGCTTAAATGTACCATGGAGGACAGAGGAAAGATATTCACTTGAGCTCCGCAAGGGAGAGGGGAGTTCAAAAGCTCCTCTCCTTGCCTGTGTTTCATACAACAAATATTACTCTCTCTGTATATCTATGTTTTTTTAAGAAAAATAAAGCCAAATAAAGACAGAAAAACCATAGATAATGATTAAAAATCTTTATCAACTCTCTGCAACTTGTTTCTTCTCCTTTTTTTTTATTTTAGCTCTATCTGTCACCCTAACCCCCACCCCATATATATATAAACCTGTCTCTACTCTCTCTCTCTGTATAAGCATCTCCCACGCCCGTGGCTCTTCTGGCGTGGACCCGCAACGTTCCAACAGAGATAATCCAATGCTTTTTTTTTGCATCCAGAAGGATTGGAGCTGCTGTCTGATCCGGATGGGCATCATAATGTTCCAAGACGTAGAGGAGTTGTACGTACTTACGTTGTTCCCCGTCTGGGACTTTCCCGGAGGAAATTCAGACTGGTCTGAATACATTATTCGGAAAATTCTTCTCTCCATTTCCGTGTGTCGATATCGTGGGCTTCCCGGCTGCTTCAGAAACCAAAAAATCGCGATCCTGGTGCCCGGTACAACACTCAAGATGTAAAATTTCCAGACATTCTGAGAAGAAAAAAAAAACTGGAAATAAATATTTAAAAAATACCACACACCTTCCCCTTCATTTCCCCCAGCCCGGGTTTTTTCTCCAAAGTTGTTCCCCATGGTTTCAAAACATCGGGAAATTGTACCTTTAACTTCTAACTTCCCAAATTACTGGACAAAAGGAGAAACATCCCAGTGTAAGCCTCACTACTCAGTGAGGACTAGCACCTTGGGGAAAAATGTCTCCAGCGTTTTCAATGGAGCTGAGTTCTTAGTTTCCAACCCTCCTCTTGGTGTGGTATATTGGAGTATAAACCAAGGACCCCCACCCCTGTCTGCAAACCCATTTCTGAAAGAACCTTACTTTCTGCAGCTCCAGGCAGTTGTCTTTCTGGATCCGCTCGTTAGGTTCCTTAAGTTCTTTTTTCAGCCAGGGTGGCCGATCTTCCTCTTCTCCAAAAGCCTGAAAGAGATGGGAAGGGGGGGGACAGAGAACTGATCAGAGGATCCTTAGCAGGATAAGAGATTTATGGATCTGTAAAACATTCGGAGATGTTTTGACCGACGATATTTGATATTACCTAGAACTCAAGGCCCAGGGCTCAGCGTAGACAAATGGAAACTGCGCAGAAGGAGTGACAGAATTAGAGAGACGGTTGTCAAGTGTAAGGAGACAGCGTCTGCTGGAAACCATTGCCAAGATTGTCTTCCTGATCACCAGGTATGGGTGTGAAAAGCTGGAGAGTGGTGAAGGAAGCTGAGAGGGAAATAATTGATTAATTGAAGGTGCAAAAACGAAACGATAGTGCTGGAAGACGAGATTCCCAGGGTGGGGAAAAAGAGAAGCAAGAGATAGTGCTGGAAGATGAAACCACCACCACCCCAGGTAAAAGAGATGGCTTCTACAGAGGGGTGCCATAAGAGGCAACTTGACAGCAGATAACAACAAACAGAAGCACCTGAAAACCTGTGGCAATCTTTCTTGTCCAAGCGCCGGGCCCATTTCTCCTCGGGGATCTCTTGAGCCTTCATCAGCTCCTTCTACGACGCCTTCTTCTCCTCTTTCAGCCGAAGGCGCTCCTGGAGGCTTTGCTGTTCACCCAGGTCCATCCAGGAAGGCGTTGGGGACGTCACACACGAACGACAACGAGGACCTGGGAGCTGATTGACTCCGTGCTCGGGGAGCAATCCCGGGATTGTGAGAAGCGCTTTGGGGGTCTCTTGGGTTAACCTTCCCTGCTCTTCTCTCTCTCCGCTTCCTCCATCTCCGGCTGTCTTCCTCGCAACCTGAAGCAAAAGACGTATTCTTAGAATAAACCACGAATAAAATAAAACAGATAGACTGGAAAATCGTGGAAGGTTTTCTCTCCTCTCTTCTCTCCACTCATCTCTTCTCTCTCTCTCTCTCTCTATGACAGTGATGTAGATGGTCAGCAAAATAACAACCCAGTTAATTAGCTTCAGGATGGGAATCGTGTCTTACAGGCTGTTTTTGCCTGGCCATTGAACTGAACAACTGCCAGCCACCCTGGAACCTTTTCACCCTGGATTCCTTTCCGTTCTCAGTATATCTAAACTTTTTCAGTGTGTGTGCCCCCCCCCCCCAAGAAAAATAGATGTTTTTGTTTATTTACTTATCAGGTTTTTTAATCCTGTCCTTTTCTAGCCGCATGCCACAACAACAACTAGCTAGCTAGCTAGCTAGGTAGATACAGTAGATGGATATTTTCATAGGGCAACTTTATTGATTCTTTGTTTCATAATATTCAGAAGTGCCATTCTTCTTTCCTGATCCTTGTTCGTAAACTCTTCTGCTTCTGCTTATATACCTCCCCATAGCACTTCAAGCACTCTCTGGGTGGCTGACAATTTAATTATGCAGACTGCACATGGAATCTAGGATTCAGGAAATGCAACCAACCAATTAATCAGTCAATTACTTGAGAAGCCACCCTGTCAGACCAGAGCTATGCCTGCATGAACCTTGATTATGGATTGTTTTGTTATTTAGAAGTTTGTTTGTATTTGACTTGTATATGTTTACTCTATGTGTTTTATAATTTGTATTCTGCACTTTGTAAACAGCCCAGAGTAGCCTTTGGGCCAGGTGGCTGCTGTATATGAAGCTCATAAATAAAATAAACTAATCAAGCAATCAATCAAGCTATTTTCAAACCTAAATAATCTAATAAATAGAAAGCTATGGATGTCTTCAGAGTTCCCTTCTTAGTGGTAGTGGAGGAAGGGGGGCATAGAGGGCCTGGGAAGGATGGGAGGAACGGAGGAGGACGGGGGTTGCCTTAAAGGGCACTTTGCACCAGCTCAGGGAGCACCCTTTCCTTCCTTTGACCTAGGTCTGGCTCACAATTAACCGCGCCAAAAAAAAGAAAAAAACCATGGGAACGCAAATATCACCAAATTGCGGACCCTCGTATACAAACCTTCTTCTTCCCCATGGAAATTTTCGCCTTTTCCTTCTTAAAAAAGAAGAAAATTTCTCTATATAGAAAAAGCAATATAAGTAGGGGAAAGGATGCCGCTCTGTCCCCGGTGACTCTATGGTATCCGGACTCTATGATCTCCCCCGAGGGAAACTCCTACCTTTCGCGCCCCCCCTTTTTTGGACTCACCTTCCCATCCCCGGTCTCGTCCTCCTTCTCCTCCGACTCTCCCTCGATCCGGATCTGGACCGGATTCTCCTCCGGCGCCGTTCTCGGGACCGGGACCGCGAATCCATGGGCCGCTCTAGCTCGGCCCTACCTCTTAGCGACGCGTCACTTCCGGTACCCCAGATGACGCCCCAGGGACTTCCGGACGCGCTCCTTCCGGTTTTTGCGAGTGACGCAAAGAGGGGGCCTTCCCGGAATGCGAGGGCCATGACCGGACTAACTCAACCATTGCCTGAACGATTTTTTAAAAACATTATGCATATTTTCACTATATACTTATTATTCCCTCCAGAGGAGGTGTGGGAACGCATCAGTGCCACGACGCTCCGTATCTCTAATATGAAACGAGGGAAAAAAACTCACTTAGCGGAGAGGAAATTTAATTATTCTTCGGGCACTGATATAGACAGCCTCCCATTCTTTCCTATAGGTAACAAAGGGCAGTCCAGTGCCTCCCTCCTGTGGCCCAACTGGGCATTGCAGCCTCCCGTTGTTTCCAATGGGGAATTTAAAGGCCGCACCAGTGCTGACATCCTGTGGCCATTTCTGGGAATTGCAGCTTCCCATTATATCTTAGGGAAATCATTGCGGAATAGATTTGTGACACATAGAGCCAAATTTTTTTGAAGAGAGGGGCGGGAGTAGTGTTGACCCATAGAGCTAAAATCAGAAAAGAGAGACACGAAGGAATGGTTATGTCCTTACGTGATAATAATTTTAATCATTTTAATAATGTTTTAATTATTCTTAACTCACCTTTTTAAAGGAGGCGTTTTGGCGACCTTTCCCACTCATTTTTCTTTCCACCCCCTCTCTCTTTTTTGCCGCTTGTGTTATCCCCCGCTGGAGGGTTTGCCTCCCCTCCTTTTTTACTGCAATCTGTGGATTGGCCTTTTGTTGTTTGGTTTTATTTGTTAACCGCCCAGAGTTCCAATTCGGAAGATGGGGCGCGATACAACTGTTCTAAATAAATAATAAATAATAAATAAATACTTTTTAATTATTATATGTTTTATATCATATGAGGTGGGGGGTAGTGTGACATATTAGAGCGAAAAGAAAAGGAAAAAAGAGAGAAGAGAGGATGCAGCTTAGGACAGGATAAATTATTTATTATCTATTATTTTGTGTTTTATTTTTGCTTTATTGAAATAAATATATTTCGGGGGGGAAACGGAAGTGACGCATCGCATGGCAGGTTTAATTTTGAGCCAGACCTAGGTCAAAGAAAATAAAGGGTGCTCCTGAGCTGCTGCAGAGTGCCTTTAAGGCAACCCCCCGTCCTCCTCGGCTCCAACCATCTTTCCCAGGCCCCCTCTATGCCCCTTCCTCCACTACCACTAAGAAGGGAACTCTGAAGTCACCCATAGGTTTGCATTTATTAGATTAATTAGATTAGAAAATAGCTCTATCTATCTATTATCTATCTATCTATCTATCTATCTATCTATCTATCTATCTAGAGCTTCATATACCGCAGCCACCTAGCCCAAAGGCTACTCTGGGCACGGTTTACAAAAGTGCAGAATACAAATTATAAAACACGTACAGTAAATATATACAAGTCAAATACAAACAAAGTTCTAATGTAACTATAATAAAAATTATAAATAAACCCTGAGTGGGCCAACCCTTTGCTCTGTCCAGGCATAGATCTGGTCTGACAGGGTGGGCTTCTCAATTAATTGACTGCTTAATTGGTTGGTTGTGTGTCTTGAATCCAGATTCAGTGTGTCGCCTAAACAATTAAATTGTAAAGAACCCAGAGAGTGCTTGAAAGTGCAATGGGGGCAGTATATAACCAGAAGTAGAACAGTTTACGTACAAGGATCTGGAAAGAAGAACGGCACTTCTGAATATTATGAAACAAAGAATCTATAAAGTTTCCATATGAAATATCCATCTACTGTATATACCTAGCTAGCTAGCTAGTTGTTGTGGCATGCTGCTAGATGAGGCCGGATAAAAAACCTAATAAGTAAATAAATAAAAACAAAACATCTACTGTTTTTTGGGGGGGAGAACCACACACACAGAAAAAAAACATAATACATATATATAATTGAAAAGGGAGAGGAAATCCACAATGAAAAGGGTCTAGAGAGCAGTGGTTCTCAACATGTGGGTCCCAGATGTTCCTGGACTGCAACTCCCAGAAACCCCTTCCGGCACAGTGAGTGATGGAGGCTTCTGGGAGTTGCAGTCCAGGAACATCTGGGGACCCACACACAGGTTGAAACCCAGTGGTCTAGAGTGCCTGTCATTTGCTCAGTTGAAAAGGGCAGGCAAAAACACCCCTGTAAGACACTAGTCCCCATCCTGAAAGTAATTACTGGGTTATTTATTTTGCTGACCGTCTACATCACTGTCAAAAATAGAGAAAGAGGGAGAAGAAAAACCTTACAAGATTTTTCCAGTCTACTTGTTTTATTTATTTTCTTGGCAGATTATTCTAAGAATGCGTCTTTAGCTTCATCTCCAAAGAAGGACAGTCAGAGATGGAAGGAGCGAAGAGAGAAGAGCAGGGGAACACCACCAAAAAAAGACCCCGGAATTTTTTTCTTTTAAGTGGATTTTCTGGTAAACAAAAAAAACCGCTTGTTATACGAGCATGCACTGCATCTATATGGTATGGTTTATACACCATATACGTCGTTCGAAGCCTTCCCATGGATGGTGGAAACTGCAGATAATAGTATGCCTTCTACATAGCACAGTCTCTGGTTAGTGGCTATTTCTGGCCATTACACAGTGGAAATGCTTATTTCTGGTTTTGTTCTGTTCATATTTCCAGGCGGTGGGTACGTGGCACCGTGGGTGAGGAATGCATGCGGCAAAACTGGGAGCCTCTGGGGGCCCCGGGCCCCTCCTGCGGCTTACCTCCCCCAGACGTTCCTCTCCCCTTCCGATGCAGGTGTCCATGGAGCTCGAGCAAGGAAAGAACGTTGGATTTCTGGAGGGACATGACCATCACTATGGAGGAAGAAGATCGCCAAGCTGTGTGGAAGCTGGAAGCCATCGGGAAAGGGCCAGTAAGCGGTCTCACTGAACAGTAGCTGGAGCGGGGATACCCCTGCAGCTCGCACTCACAGCCTAAACCTAACCGTAACGCTAACTCTCTGTGCCCACCCTGTGCCCCCCCCCCCATCCCCCGGTTTCCTACAGGCGAGCGCCAGGAAGGAGTGAATGCCTCGGTCAGCGCTGATGTCCAGTCCGTCTTGAAGGGGAAAACCTACAAACCAAGCTGTAGATCATCCACCAGGGGGATCGAGGGCAAGATTGTGGCCAGAACGCCCAACCCTAGATCCACCAGGCTAGTTTGGATATGCAACTACAACAAAAAAGACTGCATCATTCTAAGGGCTTATTGACGTTTAAGCTAGGGCTGCTACAAGGGGGCCTTCTCCTTGATCCTGCAGGGGCTGGTTTGTGTTGGCTTTGGAAGGGGTGATGCCAAGGTAGTCAGGGAAGATCTCATGCCCTCCTATGTGGCCTTTGGGAAAGACTGCCACAGGGGTCAACACTGGGCAAGGCACTTCGTGTGGTGAAACCCGGAGAAGAGGAGGCCTCTGCTAGCACTGTGATTGAGGTCAAAAACCAGAGCTGGCACCTTGTGTTTTAAAAATGCTCTTGTATTGCTGTTAAAAAACTTCCCGGTGTCTAATGGTGGGTCCTTCCCCCTTTACGTGCACAAGAGAGAGGGAAGAGATTGCAAGGAGGGAGGAAAGTATCCTAAAATTAGCCTGTCAAAATACAGGCAGCACGTTTGTTTTAAAGTGAACACATCGGTCAAAGGGGAAAAAATACAATGAATTTTTAGAAAAATGCTGAGCTGCCAAGGTTTTTTAAACCGGATATCAAAAGGACCTGGCTATAAATGACTGTACTGTAAACGTTGCCTGCAATCACACTGCTAATACAGGCTTGGAATTCTCGGGGTTGTGGTCCAAAACATCAGGAGGGCCGAAGTTTGGACATGCCTGGCTTAAATGTACCATGGAGGACAGAGGAAAGATATTCACTTGAGCTCCGCAAGGGAGAGGGGAGTTCAAAAGCTCCTCCTTGCCCTGTTCATACAACAAATATTACTCTCTCTGTATATCTATGTTTTTTTTAAGAAAAATAAAGCCAAATAAAAGACAGAAAACCATAGATAATGATTAAAAATCTTTATCAACTCTGCAAACTTGTTTTCTCTCCTTTTTATATTTTAGCTCTATCTGTCACCCTAACCCCCACCCCATATATATATAACCTGTCTCTTCTCTCTCTCTCTGTATAAGCATCTCCCACGCCCGTGGCTCTTCTGGCGTGGACCCGCAACGTTCCAACAGAGATAATCCAATGCTTTTTTTTTTTTTTTTTGCATCCAGAAGGATTGGAGATGCTGTCTGATCCGGATGGGCATCATAATGTTCCAAGACGTAGAGAGTTGTACGTACTTACGTTGTTCCCCGTCTGGCCTTTCCGGGAGGAGGAAATTCAGACTGTCCCTGGTCTGAATACATTATTCAGAAAATTCTTCTCTCCATTCCGTGTGTCGATATCGTGGCTTCCCCGGCTGCTTCAGAAACCAAAATTGCGATCCTGGTGCCGGTACCACCACTCAAGATGTAAAATTTCCAGACATTCTGAGAAAAAAAAACTGGAAATAAATATTTAAAAAATACCACACACCTTCCCCTTCATTTCCCCCAACCCGGGTTTTTCTCCAAAGTTGTTCCCCATGGTTTCAAAACATCGGGAAATTGTACCTTTCTAACTTTCCAATTTACTGGACAAAAAAGGAGAACATCCCATGTGTAAGCCTCACTACTCAGTGAGGACTAGCACCTTGGGGAAAAAAATGTCTCCAGCGTTTTCAATGGGGGCTGAGTTCTTAGTTTCCAACCCTCCTCTTTGTGTGGTATATTGGAGTTAAACCAAGGACCCCCACCCCTGTCTGCACCCATTTCTGAAGAACCTTACTTTCTGCAGCTCCCAGGCAGTTGTCTTTCTGGATCCGCTCGTTAGGTTCCTTAAGTTCTTTTTTTAGAGCCAGGTGGCCGATCTTTTCCTCTTCTCCAAAGCCCTGAAAGAGATGGGTAAAGGGGGGGGGGACAGAGAAACTGATCAGAGGATCCTTAGCAGGATAAGAGATTTATGGATCTGTAAAAACATTCGGAGAAGGTGTTCTGACCGACGATATTTGATATTACCCAATAGAACTCAAGGCCCAGGGCTCAGCGTAGACAAATGGAAACTGCGCAGAAGGAGTGACAGAAATTAGAGACCGGTTGTCAAGTTGTAAGGAGAGACGCGTCGCTGGAAACCACGGCCAGATTGTCTTCCTGATCACCAGGGTATGGGTGTGAAAAGCTGGAGAGTGAAGGAAGCTGAGAGGGAAATAATTGATTAATTGAAGGTGCAAAAAACGAAACGATTAGTGCTGGAAGACGAGATTCCCAGGGTGGGGAAAAGAGAAGCAAAGAGATAGTGCTGGAAGATGAAACCTACCACCCTCCCCAGGTAAAAGAGATGGCTTCTACAGAGGGGTGCCATATCAGAGGCAACTTGACAGCAGATAGCAACAAACAGAAGCACCTGAAAACCTGAGACATCTTTCTTGTCCAAGCGCCGGGCCCATGTTTTCTCCTCGGGGATTTCCTGAGCCTTCATCAGCTCCTTCTTACGCCTTCTTCTCTCTTTCAGCCGAAGGCGCTCCTGGAGGCTTTGCTGTTCACGCAGGTCCATCCAGGAAGGCGTTGGGGATGTCACACACGACACCGAGGACCTGGGAGCTGATTGACTCCGTGCTCGGGGAGCAATCCGGGATTGGTGAGAACGCTTTGGGGGGTCTTTTGGGTTAACCTTCCTGCTCTTCTCTCTCCGCTTCCTCCATCTCCGGCTGTCTTCCTCGCAACCTGAAGCAAAAGACGTATTCTGAGAATAAACCACGAATAAAAATAAAACCAGATAGACTGGAAAATCGTGCAAGGTTTTTTCTCTTCTCTCTCTCTCTCTATCTCTCTCTCATCTCTCTCTCCTCTCTCTTTCGTTCTCCTCCTCTCCTTATGACAGTGATGTAGATGGTCAGCAAAATAACAACCAGTAATTAGCTTCAGGATGGGAATGTGTCTTACAGGCTGTTTTTGCCTGGCCATTGAACTGAACAACTGCCAGCCACCCTTGGAACCTTTCCAGAACCCTGGATTTCCTTTCCGTTCTCAGTATATCTAACTTTTTTTTCAGTGTGTGGTTTCCACCCCCCCCCAGAAAATAGATGTTTTTGTTTATTTACTTATCAGGTTTTTAAATCCTGTCTTTTCTAGCCGCATGCCACAACAACAACTAGCTAGCTAGCTAGGTAGGTAGAATACAGTAGATGGATATTTTCATATGGCAACTTTATGATTCTTTGTTTCATAATATTCAGAAGTGCCATTCTTCTTTCTGATCCTTGTAACGTAAACTCTTCTGCTTCTGCTTATATACTCCCCATAGCAATTCAAGCACTCTTGGGTGGCTAGACAATTTACTTTATGCAGACTGCACATGGAATCTAGGATTCAGGAAATGCAACCAACAATTAATCAGTCAATTACTTGAGAAGCCACCCTGTACAGACCAGAGCAATGCCTGCATGAACCTTGATTATGGATTGTTTTGTTATTTAGATGTTTGTTTGTATTTGGACTTGTATATGTTTATTCTATGTGTTTTTTATAATTTGTATTTCTGCACTTTGTAAACAGCCCCAGAGTTAGCCTTTGGGCTAGGTGGCTGTGTATATGCAGCTCATAAATAAATAAACTAATCAAGCAAGCAATCAAGCTATTTTCAAACCTAAAATAATCTAATAAATAGAAAGCTATGGATGTCTTCAGAGTTCCCTTCTTAGTGGTAGTTGGAGGAAGGGGCTAGAGGGCCTGGGAAGGATGGGAGGAACGGAGGAGGACGGGCGTTGCCTTAAAGGCACTTTGCACCAGCTCAGGAGCACCCTTTCCTTCCTTTGACCTAGGTCTGGCTCACAATTAACCGCGCCAAAAAAAAGAAAAAACCATGGGGAACGCAAAATATCACCAAATTGCCGGACCCTCGTATACAAACCCCTTCTTCCCATGGAAATTTCGCCTTTTCCTTTCTTAAAAAGAAGAAATTTGCTATATAGAAAAAGCAATATAGGTAGGGAAAGGATTGCCGCTCTGTCCCCGGTGACATCTATGGGTATGCCGGACTCTATGATCCCCCGAGGAAACTCCTACCTTTCGCGCCCCCCTTTTTTGGACTCACCTGCCCATCCCGGTCTCGTCTCCTTCTCCTCCGACTCTCCCTCGATCCGAATCTGGGACCGGATTCTCCTCCGGCGCCGTTCTCGGGACGGACCGCGAAACCCATGGCGCTCTAGCTCGGCCCTACCTCTTAGCGACGAGTCACTTCCGGTACCCCCGATGAGCCCCCAAGGACTTCCGGACTGCGCTCCTTCCGGTTTTCTGCGAGTGGAGTGCGCAAAGAGGGGGCCTTCCCGGAATTGCGAGGCCATGACGGACTAACTCAACCATTGCCTGAACGAATTTTTAAAAACATTATGCATATTTTCACTAATATACTTATTATTCCTCCAGAGGATGTGTGGGAAACGCATCAGTGCCACGCGACGCTCGTATCTCTAATATGATGAAACGAGGGAAAAAACTCACTTAGCGGAGAGGAAATTTAATTATTCTTCGGGCATGATGTAGACAGCCTCCCCATTCTTTTCCTATAGGTAACAAAGGGCAGTCCAGTGCCTCCCTCCTGTGGCCCAAAACTGGGCATTGCAGCCTCCCGTTGTTTCCAATGGGGAATTTAAAGGCCGCTACACAGTGCTGAACATCCTGTGGCCAATTTCTGGGAATTGCTGAGCTTCCCATTATATCTTATGGGAAATCATTGCGGAATAGATTTGTGACAATAGAGCCAAATTTTTTTGAAGAGAGGGGCGGGAGTAGTGTTTACCCATAGAGCTAAAAATCAGAAAGAGAGACACGAAGGAATGGTTATGTCCTTACGTGATAATAATTTTAATCATTTTAATAATGTTTAATTATTATAATACTCACCTTTTTAAGGAGGCGTTTGGCGACCTTTCCACGTAATTTACTTTTTCACCCCCTCTCTTTTTTGCCGCTTGTGTTATCCCCCGCTGGAGGGTTTGCCTCCCCTCCTTTTTTACTGCAATCTGTGGATTGGCCTTTTGTTGTTTGGTTTTATTTGTTAAACGCCCAGAGTTCCAATTCAGGAAGATGGGCGCGATACAACTGTTCTAAATAAATAATTAAATAATAAATAAAATACTTTTAATTATTAATATGTTTTATATCATATGAGGTGGGGGGTAGTGTGACATAGAGAGCGAAAAGAAAAGGAAAAAAAAGAGAGAGAGAGGATGCTAGCTTAGGACAGGATAAATTATTATTATCTATTATTTTGTGTTTTATTTTGCTTTATTGAAAATAAATATATTTCGGGGGGAAAACGGAAGTGACGCATCGCATGCTGGCTGGTTTAATTGTGAGCCAGATAGGTCACAGAAAAGAAAGGGTGCTCTGAGCTGCATGCAGAGTGCTTTAAGGAAATCCCGTCCTCCTCGGCTCCAAATCCATCTTTTCCCAGGCCCTCTTTGCCCCTTCCTCACTACCACTACGAAGGGAACTCTGAAGTCTCCCATAGGTTTGCATTTTTTAGATTAATTAGATTTGAAAACTTTCTCGTCTACTATCTATCTATCTATCTTTTATCTATCTATCTATCTAGAGCTTCATTATACCGCAGCCACTAGCCAAAGGGTACTCTGGGCACTTTACAAAGTGCAGAATACTAAAATTATAAAACACGTACAGTAAATATATACAAGTCAAATACAAACAAAGTTCTAATGTAACTATAATAAAAATTATAACCCTGAGTGGGCCCAACCCTTTGCTCTGTCCAGGCATAGCTCTGGTCTGACAGGGTGGCTTCTCAATTAATTGACTGCTTAATTAGGTTGGTTGTGTGTCTTGAATCCAGATTCAGTGTGTCGCCTAAACAATTAAATTGTAAAGAACCCCAGAGAGTGCTTGAAGTGCAGCAAATAGGGCAGTCATATAAACAGGAGCAGACACAGTTTACGTACAGAGGTTCAGGAAAGGAGAACGGGCACTCCTGAATCTTATGAAAACACAGGAAAATATAAATTTTCATTGAAATATCATCTACTGTATATACTGTAGTAGCTAGTAGTTGTTTGTGGCATGCTGGTAGATGATGGACCGGCTTAAAAAACCTCAATAAGTAAATAAATACAAAAACAAAAGCATTAACTGTTTTTTGGGGGGGAGAACCACACCACACGAAAAATATAACATATATATATTGAAAAGGGAGCGGAATCCACAATGAAAAAGGGTAGAGCAGTGGTTCTCACATGTGGGTCCCCAGATGTACCTGGACTGCAACTCCTGAAAACCCTCGGAACCAGTGACGTGATGGAGGCTTCTGGGAGTTGCAGTCCAGGAAATCTGGACCCAACACAGGTTGAAACCCAGTGGTCTAGAGTGCCTGTCATTTGCTCAGTTGAAAGGGCAGGCAAAAACACCCCTGTAAGACACTAGTCCCATCCTGAAAGTAATTACTGGGTTATTATTTTGCTGACGTCTCATCACTGTCAAAAATAGAGAAAGAGGGAGAAGAAAAACCTTACAAGATTTTCAGTCTACTTGTTTTATTTTCTTGGCAGATTATTCTAAGAATGCGTTTTAGCTTCATCACCAAAAGACAGTCAGAGATGGAAGGAGCGAAGAGAGAAGAGCAGGGAACACCACCAAAAAAAGACCCGGAATTTTTTTCTTAAAGTGGATTTTCTGGGTAAACAAACGCTTGTTATACGAGCATGCACTGCATCTATGGTATGGTTTTACACCATATACGTCGTTCGAAGCCTTCCCATGG